>JAEIFO010000507.1:0-83618 GCA_018903695.1 Zaprionus gabonicus | reverse complement strand
ACCGTCAAGACAGAGGCTATACACTGGCTAGGCACAGGCTAGACAGAGGCTATACACTGGCTAGGCACAGTCTAGACTCTGGCTATGCACATGCTAGACAAAGGCTAGATACTGGCTAGGCACAGGCTAAGCACTGGCTAGACACTGGCTAGGCACACGCTATGCTCATGCCAGTCTCAGGCAAGGCACAGGCAAGGCACAGGCAAGGCACAGGCTAGACACTGGCTAGGCACAGGCTATGCACATGCCAGTCACAGGCAAGGCACAGGCTAGACACAGGCTAGCCACTGGCTAGGCACAGGCTAGACACTGGCTTGGCACTGACTAGACACTGGCTAAGCACAGGCTAGACACAGGCTAGACACTGGCTGGGCACAGGCTAGACACTGGCTAGGCACAGGCTAGACACTGGCTAGGTACAGGCTAGGCACTGGCTAGGTACAGGCTAGGCACTGGCTAGGTACAGGCTGGGTACTGGCTAGGTAAAGGCTAGGTACTGGCTAGGTACAGGCTAGGCACTGGCTAGGTACAGGTTAAGCAGAGGCTAGGCACAGGCTAGGCAGAGGCTAGGCACAGGCTATGCACATGCCAGTCACAGGCCAGGCACAGGCTAGACACAGGCTAGACACTGGCTAGACACATGCTAGACACAGGCAAGACACAGGCTAGACACAGTCTAGACATAGACTAGACACAGGCAAGACACAGGCTAGACACAGTCTAGACATAGGCTAGACACAGGCTAGACACAGGCTAGACACAGGCTAGACACAGGCTAGACACAGTCTAGACACAGTCTAAACACAGGCTAGACACTGGCTGGGAACAGGCTAGACACTGGATAGGCACAGGCTATACATTGGCTAGGTACAGGCTAGGCACTGGCTAGGAACAGGCTAGGTACTGGCTAGGTACAGGCTGGGTACTGGCTAGGTACAGGCTAGGTACTGGCTAGGTACAAGCTAGGCATTGGCTAGGTACAGGCTAGGCAGAGGCTAGGCACAGGCTATGCACATGCCTGTCACAGGCCAGGCACAGGCCAGGCACAGGCTAGACACAGGCTAGACACTGGCTAGACACTGGCTAGACACATGCTAGACACAGGCAAGACACAGGCTAGACACAGTCTAGACATAGGCTAGACACAGGCTAGACACAGGCTAGACACAGGCTAGACACAGGCTAGACACAGGCTAGACACAGGCTAGATACAGGCTAGACACAGGCTAGACACAGGCTAGACACTGGCTAGACACATGCTAGACACAGGCAAGACACAGGCTAGACACAGGCTAGACCCAGGCTAGACACAGGCTAGACACATTCTAGACACAAGCTAGACACAGGCTAGACACAGACTAGACACAGGCTAGACACAGGCTAGACACCGGCTTGACACCGTCAAGACACAGACTAGACACAGGATAGACAGAGGCTATACACTGGCTAGGCACAGGCTAGACACTGGCTAGACACTGGCTGGGCACAGGCTAGACACTGGCTAGGCACAGGCTAGACACTGGCTAGGTACAGGCTAGGCACTGGCTAGGTACATGCTAGGCACTGGCTAGGTACAGGCTTGGCACAGAATAGACACAGGCTAGACACAGGCTACACACACAGGCTAGACACAGGCTAGACCCAGGCTAGACACAGGCTAGACACAGGCTAGACACAGGCTAGACACAGGCTAGAAACAAGCTAGGCACAGGCTAGACACAGGCTAGACATAGGCTAGACACAGACTAGACACTGGCTAAGCACAGGCTAGACACAGGCTTGAAACTGGCTAGGCACAGGCTAGACACTGGCTGGGCACAGGCTGGACACTGGCTAGGTACAGGCTAGGCACTGGCTAGGTACAGGCTAGGCACTGGCTAGGTACAGGCTAGGCACTGGCTAGGTACAGGCTGGGTACTGGCTAGGTACAGGCTAGGTACTGGCTAGGTACAGGCTAGGCATTGGCTAGGTACAGGCTAGGCAGAGGCTAGGCACAGGCTATGCACATGCCTGTCACAGGCCAGGCACAGGCCAGGCACAGGCTAGACACAGGCTAGACACTGGCTAGACACTGGCTAGACACATGCTAGACACAGGCAAGACACAGGCTAGACACAGTCTAGACATAGGCTAGACACAGGCTAGACACAGGCTAGACACAGGCTAGACACAGGCTAGACACAGGCTAGACACAGGCTAGATACAGGCTAGACACAGTCTAGACACAGTCTAGACTCAGGCTAGACACTGGCTGGGAACAGGCTAGACACTGGCTAGGCACAGGCTATACATTGGCTAGGTACAGGCTAGGCACTGGCTAGGTACAGGCTAGGTACTGGGTAGGTACTGGCTAGGCACTGGCTAGGTACAGGGTATGCAAATGCCAGTCACAGGCAAGGCACAGGCTAGACACAGGCTCGACACTGCCTAGGCACAGGATTGGCACAAAATAGACACAGGCTAGACACAGTCTAGACGCAGGCTAGACACAGGCTAGACACAGGCTAGACACTGGCTAGACACATGCTAGACACAGGCAAGACACAGGCTAGACACAGTCTAGATACAGGCTAGACACAGGCTAGACACAGGCTAGACACAGGCTAGACACAGGCTAGACACAGGCTAGACACAGGCTAGACACATTCTAGACACAGGCTAGACACAGGCTAGACACACACTAGACACAGGCTAGACACAGGCTAGACACCGGCTTGACACCGTCAAGACACAGACTAGACACAGGATAGACAGAGGCTATACATTGGCTAGGCACAGGCTAGACTCTGGCTAGACAAAGGCTTGACACAGGCACGGCACAGGCTAGGCACTGGCTAGACACTGGCTAGGCACACGCTATGCACAGGCTAGGCACAGGCTAGACACAGGCTAGGCACAGGCTAGGCACAGGCTAGGCACAGGCTAGGCACAGGCTAGGCACAAGCTAGGCACAGGCTAGGCACAGGCTAGGCACAGGCTAGACACAGGCTAGGCACAGGCTAGGCACAGGTTAGGCACAGGCTAGGCACTGGCTAGGCACTGGCTAGGCACTGGCTAGGCACTGGCTAGGCACTGGCTAGGCACTGGCTTGGCACTGGCTAGGCACTGGCTAGGCACTTGCTAGGCACAGGCTAGGCACAGGCTAGGCACAGGCTAGGCACAGGTTAAGCACAGGCTACACACCGGCTAGACAGCGTCAAGACACAGACTAGACACAGGCTAGACAGAGGCTTTACACTGGATAGGCACAGGCTAGACTATGGCTATGCGCAGGCTAGGCAAAGGCTAGACACTGGCTAGGCACAGGCTAGGAACTGGCTAGACACTGGCTAGGCATACGCTATGCTCATGTCAGTCTCAGGCAAGGCACAGGCTAGACACAGGCTAGACACTGGCTAGGCACAGGCTTTGCACATGCCAGTCACAGGCAGGGCACAGGCTAGACACAGGCTAGACACTGGCTAGGCACAGGCTAGACACTGGCTTGGCACTGACTAGACACTGGCTAAGCAGAGGCTAGACACAGGCTTGAAACTGGCTAGGCACAGGCTAGACACAGGCTAGACACTGGCTGGGCACAGGCTAGACATTGGCTAGGTACAGGCTAGGCACTGGCTAGGTAAAGGCTAGGCACTGGCTAGGTACAGGCTAGGTACTGGCTAGGTACAGGCTAGGCACTGGCTAGGTACAGGCTAAGCAGGGGCTAGGCACAGGCTATGCACATGCCAGTCACAGGCCAGGCACAGGCTAGACACAGGCTAGACACAGGCTAGACACATTCTAGACACAGGCTAGACACAGGCTAGACACCGGCTTGACACCGTCAAGACACAGACTAGACACAGGCCAGACAGAGGCTGTACACTGGCTAGGCACATGCTAGACACAGGCTAGACACAGGCTAGACACAGGCTAGACACAGTCTAGACACAGGCTAGACACAGGCTAGACCCAGGCTAGACACAGGCTAGACACATTCTAGACACAGGCTAGACACAGGCTAGACTCGGGCTAGACAAAGGCTTGACACAGGCTAGGCACAGGCTAGGCACTGGCTAGACACTGGCTAGGCACACGCTATGCACATGCCAGTCTCAGGCGAGGCACAGGCTAGACACAGGCTAGACACTGGCTAGGCACAGGCTATGCACATGCCAGTCACAGGCAAGGCACAGGCCAGACACTGGCTAGACACTGGCTAGGCACAGGCTTGGCACAGAATAGATACAGGCTAGACACAGGCTAGACACAGGCTAGACACAGGCTAGACACAGGCTAGGCACAAGCTAGGCACAAGCTAGGCGCAGGCTGGACACAGGCTAGACACAGGCTAGACACAGGCTAGACACAGGCTAGACACAGGCTAGACACAGGCTAGACACAGGCTAGACACAGGCTAGACACAGGCTAGACACAGGCTAGACACAGGCTAGACACAGGCTAGACACAGGCTAGACACAGGCTAGACACAGGCTAGACACAGGCTAGACACTGGCTGGGAACAGGCTAGACACTGGCTAGGCACAGGCTATACATTGGCTAGGTACAGGCTAGGCACTGGCTAGGTACAGGCTAGGTACTGGCTAGGTACTGGCTAGGCACTGGCTAGGTACAGGCTATGCAAATGCCAGTCACAGGCAAGGCACAGGCTAGACACTGGCTAGGCACAGGCTTGGCACAGAATAGATACAGGCTAGACACAGGCTAGACACAGGCTAGACACAGGCTAGACACAGGCTAGGCACAGGCTAGACACAGGCTAGGCACAGGCTAGACACAGGCTAGGCACAGGCTAGGCACAGGCTGGGCACAGGCTAGGCACAGGCTAGGCACAGGCTAGGCACAGGCTAGGCACAGGCTAGGCACAGGCTAGGCACAGGCTAGGCACAGGCTAGGCACAGGCTAGACACAGGCTAGACACAGGCTAGACACAGGCTAGACATAGGCTAGACACAGGCTAGACACAGGCTAGACATAGGCTAGACACAGGCTAGACATAGGCTAGACACAGGCTAGACATAGGCTAGACACAGGCTAGACATAGGCTAGACACAGGCTAGACATAGGCTAGACACAGGCTAGACACAGGCTAGACTCAGGCTAGGCACAGGCTAGGCACAGGCTAGACACAGGCTAGACATAGGCTAGACACAGGCTAGACACAGGCTAGGCATAGGCTAGGCACAAGCTAGGCACAAGCTAGGCACAAGCTAGGCACAGGCTAGATACAGGCTAGACACAGGCTAGACACAGGCTAGACACAGGCTAGACACAGGCTAGACACAGGCTAGACACAGGCTAGACATAGGCTAGACAGAGGCTATACACAGGCTAGACACAGGCTAGACATACGCTAGACACAGGCAAGGCACAGGCTAGGCACAGGCTAGGCACAGGCTAGGCACAGGCTAGGCACAGGCTAGGCACAGGCTAGGCACAAGCTAGGCACAGGCTAGGCACAGGTTAGGCACAGGCTAGGCACTGGCTAGGCACTGGCTAGGCACTGGCTAGGCACTGGCTAGGCACTGGCTAGGCACTGGCTAGGCACTGGCTAGGCACTGGCTAGGCACTGGCTAGGCACTGGCTAGGCACTGGCTAGGCACTGGCTAGGCACTGGCTAGGCACTGGCTAGGCACTGGCTAGGCACTGGCTAGGCACTGGCTAGGCACTGGCTAGGCACTGGCTAGGCACTGGCTAGGCACTGGCTAGGCACTGGCTAGGCACTGGCTAGGCACTGGCTAGGCACTGGCTAGGCACTGGCTAGGCACTGGCTGGGCACTGGCTAGGCACTGGCTAGGCACTGGCTAGGCACTGGCTAGGCACTGGCTAGGCACTGGCTAGGCACTGGCTAGGCACTGGCTAGGCACTGGCTAGGCACTGGCTAGGCACTGGCTAGGCACTGGCTAGGCACTGGCTAGGCACTGGCTAGGCACTGGCTAGGCACTGGCTAGGCACTGGCTAGGCACTGGCTAGGCACTGGCTAGGCACTGGCTAGGCACTGGCTAGGCACTGGCTAGGCACTGGCTAGGCACAGGCTAGGCACAGGCTAGGCACTGGCTAGGCACAGGCTAGGCACAGGCTAGGCACAGGTTAAGCACAGGCTAGACACCGGCTAGACAGCGTCAAGACACAGACTAGACACAGGCTAGACAGAGGCTTTACACTGGATAGGCACAGGCTAGACTATGGCTATGCGCAGGCTAGGCAAAGGCTAGACACTGGCTAGGCACAGGCTAGGAACTGGCTAGACACTGGCTAGGCACACGCTATGCTCATGTCAGTCTCAGGCATGGCACAGGCTAGACACAGGCTAGACACTGGCTAGGCACAGGCTTTGCACATGCCAGTCACAGGCAGGGCACAGGCTAGACACAGGCTAGACACTGGCTAGGCACAGGCTAGACACTGGCTTGGCACTGACTAGACACTGGCTAAGCAGAGTCTAGACACAGGCTTGAAACTGGCTAGGCACAGGCTAGACACAGGCTAGACACTGGCTGGGCACAGGCTAGACATTGGCTAGGTACAGGCTAGGCACTGGCTAGGTACAGGCTAGGCACTGGCTAGGTACAGGCTAGGCACTGGCTAGGTACAGGCTAGGCACTGGCTAGGTATAGGCTGGGTACTGGCTAGGTACAGGCTAGGTACTGGCTAGGTACAGGCTAGGCACTGGCTATGTACAGGCTAGGCAGGGGCTAGGCACAGGCTATGCACATGCCAGTCACAGGCCAGGCACAGGCTAGACACAGGCTAGACACAGGCTAGACACATTCTAGACACAGGCTAGACACAGGCTAGACACCGGCTTGACACCGTCAAGACACAGACTAGACACAGGCCAGACAGAGGCTGTACACTGGCTAGGCACATGCTAGACACAGGCTAGACACAGGCTAGACACAGGCTAGACACAGTCTAGACACAGGCTAGACACAGGCTAGACCCAGGCTAGACACAGGCTAGACACATTCTAGACACAGGCTAGACACAGGCTAGACTCTGGCTAGACAAAGGCTTGACACAGGCTAGGCACAGGCTAGGCACTGGCTAGACACTGGCTAGGCACACGCTATGCACATGCCAGTCTCAGGCGAGGCACAGGCTAGACACAGGCTAGACACTGGCTAGGCACAGGCTATGCACATGCCAGTCACAGGCAAGGCACAGGCCAGACACAGGCTAGACACTGGCTAGGCACAGGCTTGGCACAGAATAGATACAGGCTAGACACAGGCTAGACACAGGCTAGACACAGGCTAGGCACAAGCTAGGCACTGGCTAGGCACTGGCTAGGCACTGGCTAGGCACTGGCTAGGCACTGGCTAGGCACTGGCTAGGCACTGGCTAGGCACTGGCTAGGCACTGGCTAGGCACTGGCTTGGCACTGGCTAGGCACTGGCTAGGCACTGGCTAGGCACTGGCTAGGCACAGGCTAGGCACAGGCTAGGCACAGGCTAGGCACAGGTTAAGCACAGGCTAGGCACAGGCTAGGCACAGGTTAAGCACAGGCTAGACACCGGCTAGACAGCGTCAAGACACAGACTAGACACAGGCTAGACAGAGGCTTTACACTGGATAGGCACAGGCTAGACTATGGCTATGCGCAGGCTAGGCAAAGGCAAGACACTGGCTAGGAACTGGCTAGGCACTGGCTAGGCACTGGCTAGGCACTGGCTAGGCACTGGCTAGGCACTGGCTAGGCACTGGCTAGGCACTGGCTAGGCACTGGCTAGGCACTGGCTTGGCACTGGCTAGGCACTGGCTAGGCACTGGCTTGGCACTGGCTAGGCACTGGCTAGGCACAGGCTAGACACAGGCTAGACACAGGCTAGACACAGGCTAGGCACAAGCTAGGCACTGGCTAGGCACTGGCTAGGCACTGGCTAGGCACTGGCTAGGCACAGGCTAGGCACAGGCTAGGCACAGGTTAAGCACAGGCTAGACACCGGCTAGACAGCGTCAAGACACATGCTAGACACAGGCTAGACACAGGCTAGACACAGGCTAGACACAGGCTAGGCACAGGCTAGGCACAGGCTGGGCACAGGCTAGGCACAGGCTAGGCACAGGCTAGGCACAGGCTAGGCACAGGCTAGGCACAGGCTAGACACAGGCTAGACACAGGCTAGACACAGGCTAGACATAGGCTAGACACAGGCTAGACACAGGCCAGACACAGGCTAGACACTGGCTAGGCACAGGCTTGGCACAGAATAGACACAGGCTAGACACAGGCTAGACACAGGCTAGACACAGGCTAGGCACAAGCTAGGCACTGGCTAGGCACTGGCTAGGCACTGGCTAGGCACTGGCTAGGCACTGGCTAGGCACTGGCTAGGCACTGGCTAGGCACTGGCTAGGCACTGGCTAGGCACTGGCTAGGCACTGGCTAGGCACTGGCTAGGCACTGGCTAGGCACTGGCTAGGCACTGGCTTGGCACTGGCTAGGCACTGGCTTGGCACTGGCTAGGCACTGGCTAGGCACTGGCTAGGCACTGGCTAGGCACTGGCTAGGCACTGGCTAGGCACAGGCTAGGCACAGGCTAGGCACAGGCTAGGCACAGGTTAAGCACAGGCTAGACACCGGCTAGACAGCGTCAAGACACAGACTAGACACAGGCTAGACAGAGGCTTTACACTGGATAGGCACAGGCTAGACTATGGCTATGCGCAGGCTAGGCAAAGGCTAGACACTGGCTAGGCACAGGCTAGGAACTGGCTAGGCACTGGCTAGGCACTGGCTAAGCACTGGCTAGGCACTGGCTAGGCACTGGCTAGGCACTGGCTAGGCACTGGCTAGGCACTGGCTAGGCACTGGCTAGGCACTGGCTAGGCACTGGCTAGGCACTGGCTAGGCACTGGCTAGGCACTGGCTAGGCACTGGCTAGGCACTGGCTAGGCACTGGCTTGGCACTGGCTAGGCACTGGCTTGGCACTGGCTAGGCACTGGCTAGGCACTGGCTAGGCACTGGCTAGGCACTGGCTAGGCACTGGCTAGGCACAGGCTAGGCACAGGCTAGGCACAGGCTAGGCACAGGTTAAGCACAGGCTAGACACCGGCTAGACAGCGTCAAGACACAGACTAGACACAGGCTAGACAGAGGCTTTACACTGGATAGGCACAGGCTAGACTATGGCTATGCGCAGGCTAGGCAAAGGCTAGACACTGGCTAGGCACAAGCTAGGAACTGGCTAGACACTGGCTAGGCACACGCTATGCTCATGTCAGTCTCAGACAAGGCACAGGCTAGACACAGGCTAGACACTGGCTAGGCACAGGCTTTGCACATGCCAGTCACAGGCAAGGCACAGGCTAGACACAGGCTAGACACTGGCTAGGCACAGGCTAGACACTGGCTTGGCACTGACTAGACACTGGCTAAGCAGAGGCTAGACACAGGCTTGAAACTGGCTAGGCACAAGCTAGACACAGGCTAGACACTGGCTGGGCACAGGCTAGACATTGGCTAGGTACAGGCTAGGCACTGGCTAGGTACAGGCTAGGCACTGGCTAGGTACAGCCTAGGCACTGGCTAGGTATAGGCTGGGTACTGGCTAGGTACAGGCTAGGTACTGGCTAGGTACAGGCTAGGCACTGGCTAGGTACAGGCAAGGCAGGGGCTAGGCACAGGCAATGCACATGCCAGTCACAGGCCAGGCACAGGCTAGACACAGGCTAGACACAGGCTAGACACATTCTAGACACAGGCTAGACACAGGCTAGACACCGGCTTGACACCGTCAAGACACAGACTAGACACAGGCCAGACAGAGGCTGTACACTGGCTAGGCACATGCTAGACACAGGCTAGATACAGGCTAGACACAGGCTAGACACAGGCTAGACACAGGCTAGACACAGTCTAGACACAGGCTAGACACAGGCTAGACCCAGGCTAGACACAGGCTAGACACATTCTAGACACAGGCTAGACACAGGCTAGACACAGGCTAGACACCGGCTTGACACCGTCAAGACACAGGCTAGACAGAGGCTGTACACTGGCTAGGAACAGGCTAGACTCTGGCTAGACAAAGGCTTGACACAGGCTAGGCACAGGCTAGGCACTGGCTAGACACTGGCTAGGCACACGCTATGCACATGCCAGTCTCAGGCGAGGCACAGGCTAGACACAGGCTAGACACTGGCTAGGCACAGGCTATGCACATGCCAGTCACAGGCAAGGCACAGGCCAGACACAGGCTAGACACTGGCTAGGCACAGGCTTGGCACAGAATAGATACAGGCTAGACACAGGCTAGACACAGGCTAGACACAGGCTAGGCACAAGCTAGGCACAAGCTAGGCGCAGGCTGGACACAGGCTAGACACAGGCTAGACACAGGCTAGACACAGGCTAGACACAGGCTAGACACAGGCTAGACACAGGCATGACACAGGCTAGACACAGGCTAGACACTGGCTGGGAACAGGCTAGACACTGGCTAGGCACAGGCTATACATTGGCTAGGTACAGGCTAGGCAGTGGCTAGGTACAGGCTAGGTAGTGGCTAGGTACTGGCTAGGCACTGGCTAGGTACAGGCTATGCAAATGCCAGTCACAGGCAAGGCACAGGCTAGACACTGGCTAGGCACAGGCTTGGCACAATATAGATACAGGCTAAACACAGGCTAGACACAGGCTAGACACAGGCTAGACACAGGCTAGACACAGGCTAGACACAGGCTAGACACAGGCTAGACACAGGCTAGACACAGGCTAGACACAGGCTAGACACAGGCTAGACATAGGCTAGACACAGGCTAGACACAGGCTAGGCATAGGCTAGGCACAAGCTAGGCACAGGCTAGACACAGACTAGACACAGGCTAGACACAGGCTAGACACAGGCTAGACACTGGCTGGGAACAGGCTAGACACTGGCTAGGCACAGGCTATACATTGGCTAGGTACAGGCTAGGCACAGGCTAGACACATTCTAGACACAGGCTAGACACAGGCTAGACACAGGCTAGACTCAGGCTAGGCACAGGCTAGGCACAGGCTAGACACAGGCTAGACATAGGCTAGACACAGGCTAGACACAGGCTAGGCATAGGCTAGGCACAAGCTAGGCACAGGCTAGACACAGGCTAGACACAGGCTAGACACAGGCTAGACACAGGCTAGACACTGGCTGGGAACAGGCTAGACACTGGCTAGGCACAGGCTATACATTGGCTAGGTACAGGCTAGGCACTGGCTAGGTACAGGCTAGGTACTGGCTAGGTACTGGCTAGGTACTGGCTAGGTACTGGCTAGGCACTGGCTAGGTACTGGCTAGGCACTGGCTAGGTACAGGCTATGCAAACGCCAGTCACAGGCAAGGCACAGGCTAGACACTGGCTAGGCACAGGCTTGGCACAGAATAGATACAGGCTGGACACAGGCTAGACACAGGCTAAACACAGGCTAGACACAGGCTAGACACAGGCTAGACACAGGCTAGACACAGGCTAGGCACAGGCTAGGCACAGGCTAGGCACAGGCTAGACACAGGCTAGACACAGGCTACACACAGGCTAGACATAGGCTAGACACAGGCTAGACACAGGCTAGACATAGGCTAGACACAGGCTAGACACAGGCTAGACACAGGCTAGACATAGGCTAGACACAGGCTAGACACAGGCTAGACACAGGCTAGACTCAGGCTAGGCACAGGCTAGGCACAGGCTAGACACAGGCTAGACATAGGCTAGACACAGGCTAGACACAGGCTAGGCATAGGCTAGGCACAAGCTAGGCACAAGCTAGGCACAGGCTAGACACAGGCTAGACACAGGCTAGACACAGGCTAGACACAGGCTAGACACAGGCTAGACACAGGCTAGACACAGTCTAGACTCAGGCTAGACACTGGCTGGGAACAGGCTAGACACTGGCTAGGCACAGGCTATACATTGGCTAGGTACAGGCTAGGCACTGGCTAGGTACAGGCTAGGTACTGGGTAGGTACTGGCTAGGCACTGGCTAGGTACAGGCTATGCAAATGCCAGTCACAGGCAAGGCACAGGCTAGACACAGGCTCGACACTGCCTAGGCACAGGATTGGCACAGAATAGACACAGGCTAGACACAGTCTAGACGCAGGCTAGACACAGGCTAGACACAGGCTAGACACTGGCTAGACACATGCTAGACACAGGCAAGACACAGGCTAGACACAGTCTAGACACAGGCTAGACACAGGCTAGACACAGGCTAGACACAGGCTAGACACAGGCTAGACACAGGCTAGACACATTCTAGACACAGGCTAGACACAGGCTAGAAACACACTAGACACAGGCTAGACACAGGCTAGACACCGGCTTGACACCGTCAAGACACAGACTAGACACAGGATAGACAGAGGCTATACATTGGCTAGGCACAGGCTAGACTCTGGCTAGACAAAGGCTTGACACAGGCACGGCACAGGCTAGGCACTGGCTAGACACTGGCTAGGCACACGCTATGCACAGGCTAGGCACAGGCTAGGCACAGGCTAGACACAGGCTAGGCACAGGCTAGGCACAGGCTAGGCACAGGCTAGGCACAGGCTAGGCACAGGCTAGGCACAGGCTAGGCACAAGCTAGGCACAGGCTAGGCACAGGCTAGGCACAGGCTAGACACAGGCTAGGCACAGGCTAGGCACAGGTTAGGCACAGGCTAGGCACTGGCTAGGCACTGGCTAGGCACTGGCTAGGCACTGGCTAGGCACAGGCTAGGCACAGGCTAGGCACAGGTTAAGCACAGGCTAGACACCGGCTAGACAGCGTCAAGACACAGACTAGACACAGGCTAGACAGAGGCTGTACACTGGCTAGGAACAGGCTAGACTCTGGCTAGACAAAGGCTTGACACAGGCTAGGCACAGGCTAGGCACTGGCTAGACACTGGCTAGGCACACGCTATGCACATGCCAGTCTCAGGCGAGGCACAGGCTAGACACAGGCTAGACACTGGCTAGGCACAGGCTATGCACATGCCAGTCACAGGCAAGGCACAGGCCAGACACAGGCTAGACACTGGCTAGGCACAGGCTTGGCACAGAATAGATACAGGCTAGACACAGGCTAGACACAGGCTAGACACAGGCTAGACACAGGCTAGGCACAAGCTAGGCACAAGCTAGGCGCAGGCTGGACACAGGCTAGACACAGGCTAGACACAGGCTAGACACAGGCTAGACACAGGCTTGACACAGGCTAGACACAGGCTAGACACTGGCTGGGAACAGGCTAGACACTGGCTAGGCACAGGCTATACATTGGCTAGGTACAGGCTAGGCACTGGCTAGGTACAGGCTAGGTACTGGCTAGGTACTGGCTAGGCACTGGCTAGGTACAGGCTATGCAAATGCCAGTCACAGGCAAGGCAATGGCTAGACACTGGCTAGGCACAGGCTTGGCACAGAATAGATACAGGCTAAACACAGGCTAGACACAGGCTAGACACAGGCTAGACACAGGCTAGACACAGGCTAGGCACAGGCAAGGCAGGCTAGACACAGGCTAGACACAGGCTAGACACAGGCTAGACACAGGCTAGGCACAGGCTAGGCACAGGCTAGGCTAGACACAGGCTAGGCACAGGCTAGGCACAGGCTAGGGCACAGGCTAGGGCACAGGCTAGGCACAGGCTAGGCTAGGCACAGGCTAGGCACAGGCTAGGCATAGGCTAGGCACAAGCTAGGGCACAGGCTAGGCACAGGCTAGGCTAGACACAGGCTAGACACAGGCTAGGACACAGGCTAGACACAGGCTAGACACAGGCTAGACACAGGCTAGACTCAGGCTAGGCACAGGCTAGGCACAGGCTAGGCACAGGCTAGACACAGGCTAGACATAGGCTAGACACAGGCTAGACACAGGCTAGGCATAGGCACAGGCTAGGCACAAGGCTAGACACTGGCTAGACACAGGCTAGACACAGGCTAGACACTGGCTGGGAACAGGCTAGACACTGGCTAGGCACAGGCTAGACACTGGCTAGGCACAGCTAGGCACAGGCTAGGCACACAGGCTAGACACAGGCTAGACTCAGGCTAGGCACAGGCTAGGCACAGGCTAGACACAGGCTAGACATAGGCTAGACACAGGCTAGACACAGGCTAGGCATAGGCTAGGCACAAGCTAGGCACAGGCTAGACACAGGCTAGACACAGGCTAGACACAGGCTAGACACAGGCTAGACACAGGCTAGACACAGGCTAGACACAGGCTAGACACTGGCTGGGAACAGGCTAGACACTGGCTAGGCACAGGCTATACATTGGCTAGGTACATGCTAGGCACTGGCTAGGTACAGGCTAGGTACTGGCTAGGTACTGGCTAGGTACTGGCTAGGTACTGGCTAGGCACTGGCTGGGTACAGGCTATGCAAACGCCAGTCACAGGCAAGGCACAGGCTAGACACTGGCTAGGCACAGGCTTGGCACAGAATAGATACAGGCTGGACACAGGCTAGACACAGGCTAAACACAGGCTAGACACAGGCTAGACACAGGCTAGACACAGGCTAGACACAGGCTAGGCACAGGCTAGGCACAGGCTAGGCACAGGCTAGACACAGGCTAGACACAGGCTACACACAGGCTAGACATAGGCTAGACACAGGCTAGACACAGGCTAGACATAGGCTAGACACAGGCTAGACACAGGCTAGACACAGGCAAGACATAGGCTAGACACAGGCTAGACACAGGCTAGACTCAGGCTAGACACAGGCTAGACACAGGCTAGACACAGGCTAGACATAGGCTAGACATAGGCTAGACACAGGCTAGACACAGGCTAGACTCAGGCTAGGCACAGGCTAGGCACAGGCTAGACACAGGCTAGACATAGGCTAGACACAGGCTAGACACAGGATTGGCACAGAATAGACACAGGCTAGACACAGTCTAGACGCAGGCTAGACACAGGCTAGACACAGGCTAGACACTGGCTAGACACATGCTAGACACAGGCAAGACACAGGCTAGACACAGTCTAGACACAGGCTAGACACAGGCTAGACACAGGCTAGACACAGGCTAGACACAGGCTAGACACATTCTAGACACAGGCTAGACACACACTAGACACAGGCTAGACACAGGCTAGACACCGGCCTGACACCGTCAAGACACAGACTAGACACAGGATAGACAGAGGCTATACATTGGCTAGGCACAGGCAAGACTCTGGCTAGACAAAGGCTTGACACAGGCACGGCACAGGCTAGGCACTGGCTAGACACTGGCTAGGCACACGCTATGCACAGGCTAGGCACAGGCTAGACACAGGCTAGGCACAGGCTAGACACAGGCTAGGCACAGGCTAGGCACAGGCTAGGCACAGGCTAGGCACAGGCTAGGCACAGGCTAGGCACAAGCTAGGCACAGGCTAGGCACAGGCTAGGCACAGGCTAGACACAGGCTAGGCACAGGCTAGGCACAGGTTAGGCACAGGCTAGGCACTGGCTAGGCACTGGCTAGGCACTGGCTAGGCACTGGCTAGGCACTGGCTAGGCACTGGCTTGGCACTGGCTAGGCACTGGCTAGGCACTGGCTAGGCACAGGCTAGGCACAGGCTAGGCACAGGTTAAGCACAGGCTAGACACCGGCTAGACAGCGTCAAGACACAGACTAGACACAGGCTAGACAGAGGCTTTACACTGGATAGGCACAGGCTAGACTATGGCTATGCGCAGGCTAGGCAAAGGCTAGACACTGGCTAGGCACAGGCTAGGAACTGGCTAGACACTGGCTAGGCACACGCTATGCTCATGTCAGTCTCAGGCAAAACACAGGCTAGACACAGGCTAGACACTGGCTAGGCACAGGCTTTGCACATGCCAGTCACAGGCAGGGCACAGGCTAGACACAGGCTAGACACTGGCTAGGCACAGGCTAGACACTGGCTTGGCACTGACTAGACACTGGCTAAGCAGAGGCTAGACACAGGCTTGAAACTGGCTAGGCACAGGCTAGACACAGGCTAGACACTGGCTGGGCACAGGCTAGACATTGGCTAGGTACAGGCTAGGCACTGGCTAGGTACAGGCTAGGCACTGGCTAGGTACAGGCTAGGCACTGGCTAGGTACAGGCTAGGCACTGGCTAGGTATAGGCTGGGTACTGGCTAGGTACAGGCTAGTTACTGGCTAGGTACAGGCTAGGCACTGGCTAGGTACAGGCTAGGCACTGGCTAGGTATAGGCTGGGTACTGGCTAGGTACAGGCTAGTTACTGGCTAGGTACAGGCTAGGCACTGGCTAGGTACAGGCTAGGCAGGGGCTAGGCACAGGCTTTGCACATGCCAGTCACAGGCAGGGCACAGGCTAGACACATTCTAGACACAGGCTAGACACAGGCTAGACACCGGCTTGACACCGTCAAGACACAGACTAGACACAGGCCAGACAGAGGCTGTACACTGGCTAGGCACATGCTAGACACAGGCTAGACACAGGCTAGACACAGGCTAGACACAGTCTAGACACAGGCTAGACACAGGCTAGACCCAGGCTAGACACAGGCTAGACACATTCTAGACACAGGCTAGACACAGGCTAGACTCTGGCTAGACAAAGGCTTGACACAGGCTAGGCACAGGCTAGGCACTGGCTAGACACTGGCTAGGCACACGCTATGCACATGCCAGTCTCAGGCGAGGCACAGGCTAGACACAGGCTATGCACATGCCAGTCACAGGCAAGGCACAGGCCAGACTCAGGCTAGACACTGGCTAGGCACAGGCTTGGCACAGAATAGATACAGGCTAGACACAGGCTAGACACAGGCTAGACACAGGCTAGACACAGGCTAGACACAGGCTAGGCACAAGCTAGGCACAAGCTAGGCGCAGGCTGGACACAGGCTAGACACAGGCTAGACACAGGCTAGACACAGGCTAGACACAGGCTAGACACAGGCTAGACACAGGCTAGACACAGGCTAGACACTGGCTGGGAACAGGCTAGACACTGGCTAGGCACAGGCTAGGTACTGGCTAGGTACTGGCTAGGCACTGGCTAGGTACAGGCTATGGAAATGCCAGTCACAGGCAAGGCACAGGCTAGACACTGGCTAGGCACAGGCTTGGCACAGAATAGATACAGGCTAGACACAGGCTAGACACAGGCTAAACACAGGCTAGACACAGGCTAGACACAGGCTAGACACAGGCTAGACACAGGCTAGACACAGGCTAGTCACAGGCTAGGCACAGGCTGGGCACAGGCTAGGCACAGGCTAGGCACAGGCTAGGCACAGGCTAGGCACAGGCTAGGCACAGGCTAGACACAGGCTAGACACAGGCTAGACACAGGCTAGACATAGGCTAGACACAGGCTAGACACAGGCTAGACATAGGCTAGACACAGGCTAGACACAGGCTAGACACAGGCTAGACATAGGCTAGACACAGGCTAGACATAGGCTAGACACAGGCTAGACACAGGCTAGACACAGGCTAGACACAGTCTAGACACAGGCTAGACACAGGCTAGACCCAGGCTAGACACAGGCTAGACACATTCTAGACACAGGCTAGACACAGGCTAGACTCTGGCTAGACAAAGGCTTGACACAGGCTAGGCACAGGCTAGGCACTGGCTAGACACTGGCTAGGCACACGCTATGCACATGCCAGTCTCAGGCGAGGCACAGGCTAGACACTGGCTAGGCACAGGCTATGCACATGCCAGTCACAGGCAAGGCACAGGCCGGACACAGGCTAGACACTGGCTAGGCACAGGCTTGGCACAGAATAGATACAGGCTAGACACAGGCTAGACACAGGCTAGACACAGGCTAGACACAGGCTAGGCACAAGCTAGGCACAAGCTAGGCGCAGGCTGGACACAGGCTAGACACAGGCTAGACACAGGCTAGACACAAGCTATACACAGGCTAGACACAGGCTAGACACAGGCTAGACACAGGCTAGACACAGGCTAGACACAGGCTAGACACAGGCTAGACACTGGCTGGGAACAGGCTAGACACTGGCTAGGCACAGGCTATACATTGGCTAGGTACAGGCTAGGCACTGGCTAGGTACAGGCTAGGTACTGGCTAGGTACTGGCTAGGCACTGGCTAGGTACAGGCTATGCAAATGCCAGTCACAGGCAAGGCACAGGCTAGACACTGGCTAGGCACAGGCTTGGCACAGAATAGATACAGGCTAGACACAGGCTAGACACAGGCTAAACACAGGCTAGACACAGGCTAGACACAGGCTAGACACAGGCGAGACACAGGCTAGACACAGGCTAGACACAGGCTAGGCACAGGCTAGGCACAGGCTGGGCACAGGCTAGTCACAGGCTAGGCACAGGCTAGGCACAGGCTAGGCACAGGCTAGGCACAGGCTAGACACAGGCTAGACACAGGCTAGACATAGGCTAGACACAGGCTAGACACAGGCTAGACATAGGCTAGACACAGGCTAGACACAGGCTAGACACAGGCTAGACATAGGCTAGACACAGGCTAGACATAGGCTAGACACAGGCTAGACACAGGCTAGACACAGGCTAGACACAGTCTAGACACAGGCTAGACACAGGCTAGACCCAGGCTAGACACAGGCTAGACACATTCTAGACACAGGCTAGACACAGGCTAGACTCTGGCTAGACAAAGGCTTGACACAGGCTAGGCACAGGCTAGGCACTGGCTAGACACTGGCTAGGCACACGCTATGCACATGCCAGTCTCAGGCGAGGCACAGGCTAGACACAGGCTAGACACTGGCTAGGCACAGGCTATGCACATGCCAGTCACAGGCAAGGCACAGGCCAGACACAGGCTAGACACTGGCTAGGCACAGGCTTGGCACAGAATAGATACAGGCTAGACACAGGCTAGACACAGGCTAGACACAGGCTAGACACAGGCTAGACACAGGCTAGGCACAAGCTAGGCACAAGCTAGGCGCAGGCTGGACACAGGCTAGACACAGGCTAGACACAGGCTAGACACAAGCTATACACAGGCTAGACACAGGCTAGACACAGGCTAGACACAGGCTAGACACAGGCTAGACACAGGCTAGACACAGGCTAGACACTGGCTGGGAACAGGCTAGACACTGGCTAGGCACAGGCTATACATTGGCTAGGTACAGGCTAGGCACTGGCTAGGTACAGGCTAGGTACTGGCTAGGTACTGGCTAGGCACTGGCTAGGTACAGGCTATGCAAATGCCAGTCACAGGCAAGGCACAGGCTAGACACTGGCTAGGCACAGGCTTGGCACAGAATAGATACAGGCTAGACACAGGCTAGACACAGGCTAAACACAGGCTAGACACAGGCTAGACACAGGCTAGACACAGGCTAGACACAGGCTAGGCACAGGCTAGGCACAGGCTGGGCACAGGCTAGTCACAGGCTAGGCACAGGCTAGGCACAGGCTAGGCACAGGCTAGGCACAGGCTAGACACAGGCTAGACACAGGCTAGACATAGGCTAGACACAGGCTAGACACAGGCTAGACATAGGCTAGACACAGGCTAGACACAGGCTAGACACAGGCTAGACATAGGCTAGACACAGGCTAGACATAGGCTAGACACAGGCTAGACATAGGCTAGACACAGGCTAGACACAGGCTAGACTCAGGCTAGGCACAGGCTAGGCACAGGCTAGACACAGGCTAGACATAGGCTAGACACAGGCTAGACACAGGCTAGGCATAGGCTAGGCACAAGCTAGGCACAAGCTAGGCACAGGCTAGATACAGGCTAGACACAGGCTAGACACAGGCTAGACACAGGCTAGACATAGGCTAGACAGAGGCTATACACAGGCTAGACACAGGCTAGACATACGCTAGACACAGGCTAGGCACAGGCTAGGCACAGGCTAGGCACAGGCTAGGCACAGGCTAGACACAGGCTAGACACAGGCTAGGCACAGGCTAGGCACAGGCTAGGCACAGGCTAGGCACAGGCTAGGCACAGGCTAGGCACAGGCTAGGCACAGGCTAGGCACAGGCTAGGCACAGGCTAGGCACAGGCTAGGCACAGGCTAGGCACTGGCTAGGCACTGGCTAGGCACTGGCTAGGCACTGGCTAGGCACTGGCTAGGCACTGGCTAGGCACTGGCTAGGCACTGGCTAGGCACTGGCTAGGCACTGGCTAGGCACAGGCTAGGCACTGGCTAGGCACTGGCTAGGCACTGGCTAGGCACTGGCTAGGCACAGGCTAGGCACAGGCTAGGCACAGGCTAGGCACAGGCTAGGCACAGGTTAAGCACAGGCTAGACACCGGCTAGACAGCGTCAAGACACAGACTAGACACAGGCTAGACAGAGGCTTTACACTGGATAGGCACAGGCTAGGAACTGGCTAGACACTGACTAGGCACACGCTATGCTCATGTCAGTCTCAGGCAAGGCACAGGCTAGACACAGGCTAGACACTGGCTAGGCACAGGCTTTGCACATGCCAGTCACAGGCAAGGCACAGGCTAGACACAGGCTAGACACTGGCTAGGCACAGGCTAGACACTGGCTTGGCACTGACTAGACACTGGCTAAGCAGAGGCTAGACACAGGCTTGAAACTGGCTAGGCACAGGCTAGACACAGGCTAGACACTGGCTGGGCACAGGCTTGACATTGGCTAGGTACAGGCTAGGCACTGGCTAGGTACAGGCTAGGCACTGGCTAGGTACAGCCTAGGCACTGGCTAGGTATAGGCTGGGTACTGGCTAGGTACAGGCTAGGCACTGGCTAGGTACAGGCTAGGCAGGGGCAAGGCACAGGCTATGCACATGCCAGTCACAGGCCAGGCACAGGCTAGACACAGGCTAGACACAGGCTAGACACAGGCTAGACACATTCTAGACACAGGCTAGACACAGGCTAGACACAGGCTAGACACCGGCTTGACACCGTCAAGACACAGACTAGACACAGGCCAGACAGAGGCTGTACACTGGCTAGGCACATGCTAGACACAGGCTAGACACAGGCTAGACACAGGCTAGACACAGGCTAGACACAGTCTAGACACAGGCTAGACACAGTCTAGACACAGGCTAGACACAGGCTAGACCCAGGCTAGACACAGGCTAGACACATTCTAGACACAGGCTAGACACAGGCTACACACAGGCTAGACACCGGCTTGACACCGTCAAGACACAGGCTAGACAGAGGCTGTACACTGGCTAGGAACAGGCTAGACTCTGGCTAGACAAAGGCTTGACACAGGCTAGGCACAGGCTAGGCACTGGCTAGACACTGGCTAGGCACACGCTATGCACATGCCAGTCTCAGGCGAGGCACAGGCTAGACACAGGCTAGACACTGGCTAGGCACAGGCTATGCACATGCCAGTCACAAGCAAGGCACAGGCCAGACACAGGCTAGACACTGGCTAGGCACAGGCTTGGCACAGAATAGATACAGGCTAGACACAGGCTAGACACAGGCTAGACACAGGCTAGGCACAAGATAGGCACAAGCTAGGCGCAGGCTGGAGACAGGCTAGACACAGGCTAAACACAGGCTAGACACAGGCTAGACACAGGCTAGACACAGGCTTGACACAGGCTAGACACAGGCTAGACACCTGCTGGGAACAGGCTAGACACTGGCTAGGCACAGGCTATACATTGGCTAGGTACAGGCTAGGCACTGGCTAGGTACAGGCTAGGTACTGGCTAGGTACTGGCTAGGCACTGGCTAGGTACAGGCTATGCAAATGCCAGTCACAGGCAAGGCACAGGCTAGACACTGGCTAGGCACAGGCTTGGCACAGAATAGATACAGGCTAAACACAGGCTAGACACAGGCTAGACACAGGCTAGACACAGGCTAGACACAGGCTAGACACAGGCTAGGCACGGGCTAGGCACAGGCTGGGCACAGGCTAGGCACAGGCTAGGCACAGGCTAGGCACAGGCTAGGCACAGGCTAGGCACAGGCTAGACACAGGCTAGACACAGGCTAGACACAGGCTAGACATAGGCTAGACACAGGCTAGACACAGGCTAGACACAGGCTAGACATAGGCTAGACACAGGCTAGACACAGGCTAGACACAGGCTAGACATAGGCTAGACACAGGCTAGACATAGGCTAGACACAGGCTAGACACAGGCTAGACTCAGGCTAGGCACAGGCTAGGCACAGGCTAGACACAGGCTAGACATAGGCTAGACACAGGCTAGACACAGGCTAGGCATAGGCTAGGCACAAGCTAGGCACAAGCTAGGCACAGGCTAGACACAGGCTAGACACAGGCTAGACACAGGCTGGACACAGGCTAGACACAGGCTAGACACAGGCTAGACACAGGCTAGACTCAGGCTAGGCACAGGCTAGACACAGGCTAGACACAGGCTAGACATAGGCTAGACACAGGCTAGACACAGGCTAGGCATTGGCTAGGCACAAGCTAGGCACAGGCTAGACACAGGCTAGACACAGGCTAGACACAGGCTAGACACAGGCTAGACACTGGCTGGGAACAGGCTAGACACTGGCTAGGCACAGGCTATACATTGGCTAGGTACAGGCTAGGCACAGGCTAGACACATTCTAGACACAGGCTAGACACAGGCTAGACACAGGCTAGACTCAGGCTAGGCACAGGCTAGGCACAGGCTAGACACAGGCTAGACATAGGCTAGACACAGGCTAGACACAGGCTAGGCATAGGCTAGGCACAAGCTAGGCACAGGCTAGACACAGGCTAGACACAGGCTAGACACAGGCTAGACACAGGCTAGACACAGGCTAGACACTGGCTGGGAACAGGCTAGACACTGGCTAGGCACAGGCTATACATTGGCTAGGTACAGGCTAGGCACTGGCTAGGTACAGGCTAGGTACTGGCTAGGTACTGGCTAGGCACTGGCTAGGTACAGGCTTTGCAAACGCCAGTCACAGGCAAGGCACAGGCTAGACACTGGCTAGGCACAGGCTTGGCACAGAATAGATACAGGCTGGACACAGGCTAGACACAGGCTAAACACAGGCTAGACACAGGCTAGACACAGGCTACACACAGGCTAGACACAGGCTAGGCACAGGCTAGGCACAGGCTAGGCACAGGCTAGACACAGGCTAGACACAGGCTACACACAGGCTAGACATAGGCCAGGCACAGGCTAGACACAGGCTAGACATAGGCTAGACACAGGCTAGACACAGGCTAGACACAGGCTAGACATAGGCTAGACACAGGCTAGACACAGGCTAGACTCAGGCTAGGCACAGGCTAGGCACAGGCTAGACACAGGCTAGACATAGGCTAGACACAGGCTAGACACAGGCTAGGCATAGGCTAGGCACAAGCTAGGCACAAGCTAGGCACAGGCTAGACACAGGCTAGACACAGGCTAGACACAGGCTAGACACAGGCTAGACACAGGCTAGACACAGGCTAGATACAGGCTAGACACAGGCTAGACACAGGCTAGACACAGGCTAGACAGACTAGACCAGGCTAGACACAGGCTAGACCCAGGCTAGACACAGGCTAGACACATTCTAGACACAGGCTAGACACAGGCTAGACACAAGCTAGACACAGGCTAGACACCGGTTTGACATCGTCAAGACACAGACTACACACAGGCTAGACAGAGGCTATACACTGGCTAGGCACAGGCTAGACACTGGCTATGCACAGGCTAGACAAAGGCTTGACACTGGCTAGGCACAGGCTAGGCACTGGCTACACACTGGCTAGGCACACACTATGCACATGCCAGTCTCAGGCGAGGCACAGGCTAGACAGAGGCTAGACACTGGCTGGGCACAGGCTATGCACATGCCAGTCACAGGCAAGGCACAGGCCAGACACAGGCTAGACACTGGCTGGGCACAGGCTAGACACTGGCTTGGCACAGGCTAGACACTGGCTTGGCACAGACTAGGCACAGGCTAGACACAGGCTAGACACAGGCTAGACACAGGCTAGACACAGGCTAGACACAGGCTAGACACAGGCTAGATACAGGCTAGACACAGGCTAGACGCAGGCTAGACACAGGCTAGACAGACTAGACACATTCTAGACACAGGCTAGACACAGGCTAGACACAAGCTAGACACAGGCTAGACACCGGTTTGACATCGTCAAGACACAGACTACACACAGGCTAGACAGAGGCTATACACTGGCTAGGCACAGGCTAGACACTGGCTATGCACAGGCTAGACAAAGGCTTGACACTGGCTAGGCACAGGCTAGGCACTGGCTACATACTGGCTAGGCACACACTATGCACATGCCAGTCTCAGGCGAGGCACAGGCTAGACAGAGGCTAGACACTGGCTGGGCACAGGCTATGCACATGCCAGTCACAGGCAAGGCACAGGCCAGACACAGGCTAGACACTGGCTGGGCACAGGCTAGACACTGGCTTGGCACAGGCTAGACACTGGCTTGGCACAGACTAGGCACAGGCTAGACACAGGCTAGACACAGGCTAGACACAGGCTAGACACAGGCTAGACACAGACTAGACACAGGCTAGACACAGGCTAGACACAGGCTTGACACAGGCTAGACACAGGCTTGACACAGGCTAGACATAGGCTAGACACAGGCTAGACACAGGCTAGACACAGGCTTGACACAGGCTAGACACAGGCTAGACACAGGCTAGACACAGGCTACACACAGGCTAGACACAGGCTAGACACAGGCTAGACACAGGCTAGACACAGGCTAGACACAGTCTAGACAACGGATTCACACCGTCAAGACACAGACTAGACACAGGCTAGACAGAGGCTATACACTGGCTAGGCACAGGCTAGACTCTGGCTATGCACAGGCTAGACAAAGGCTTGACACTGGCTAGGCACAGGCTAGGCACTGGCTAGACACTGGCTAGGCACACGCTATGCACATGCCAGTCTCAGGCGAGGCACAGGCTAGACACAGGCTAGACACTGGCTAGGCTCAGGCTATGCACATGCCAGTCACAGGCAAGGCACAGGCCAGACACAGGCTAGACACTGGCTGGGCATAGGCTAGACACTGGCTAGGCACAGGCTAGACACTGGCTAGGCACAGGCTATACATTGGCTAGGTACAGGCTAGGCACTGGCTAGGTACAGACTAGGTACTAGGTAGGTACAGGCTAGGCACTGGCTAGGTACAGGCTAGGCAGAGGCTAGGCACAGGCTATGCACATGCCAGTCGCAGGCAAGGCACAGGCTAGACACAGGCTAGACACTGGCTAGGCACAGGCAAGACACTGGCTTGGCACAGACTAAACACATTCAGACACTGGCAAGGAACAGGCTAGACACTGGCTAGGCACAGGCTAGACACAGGCTAAACACAGGCTAGACACAGGCTAGACATAGGCTAGACACAGGCTAGACACAGGCTAGACACAGGCTAGACACAGGCTAGACACAGGCTAGACACAGTTTAGACACTGGCTGGGAACAGGCTAGACACTGGCTCGGCACAGGCTATACATTGGCTAGGTACAGGCTAGGCACTGGCTAGGTACAGGCCAGGTACTGGCTAGGTACAGGCTAGGCACTGGCTAGGTACAGGCTAGGCAGAGGCTAGCCACAGGCTATGCAAATGCCAGTCACAGGCAAGGCACAGGCTAGACACAGGCTAGACACTGGCTAGACACAGGCTAGACATAGGCTAGACACAGGCTAGACACAGCCTAGGCACAGGCTAGGCACAGGCTAGACACAGGCTAGACATAGGCTAGACACAGGCTAGACAAAGGCTAGGCACAGGCTAGGCACAGGCTAGACACAGGCTAGACACAGTCTAGACACTGGCAAGGAACAGGCTAGACACTGGCTAGGCACAGGCTAGACACAGGCTAAACACAGGCTAGACACAGGCTAAACATAGGCTAGACACAGGCTAGACACAGGCTAGACACAGGCTAGACACAGGCTAGACACAGGCTAGACACAGGCTAGACACAGTTTAGACACTGGCTGGGAACAGGCTAGACACTGGCTCGGCACAGGCTATACATTGGCTAGGTACAGGCTAGGCACTGGCTAGGTACAGGCTAGGTACTGGCTAGGTACAGGCTAGGCACTGGCTAGGTACAGGCTAGGCAGAGGCTAGCCACAGGCTATGCAAATGCCAGTCACAGGCAAGGCACAGGCTAGACACAGGCTAAACACTGGCTAGACACAGGCTAGACATAGGCTAGACACAGGCTAGACACAGCCTAGGCACAGGCTAGGCACAGGCTAGACACAGGCTAGACATAGGCTAGACACAGGCTAGACAAAGGCTAGGCACAGGCTAGGCACAGGCTAGGCAGAGGCTAGGCACAAGCTAGGCACAAGCTAGGCACAGGATAGACACAGGCTAGACACAGGCTAGACACAGGCAAGACACAGGCTAGACACAGGCTAGACACAGGCTAGACACATGATAGACACAGGCTAGACACCGGCTTGACACCGTCAAGACACAGACTAGACACAGGCTAGACAGAGTCTATACACTGGCTAGGTACAGGCTTGACAAAGGCTTGACACTGGCTAGGCACAGGCTAGGCACTGGCTAGACACTGGCTAGGCACAGGCTATGCACAGGCCAGTCACAGGCAAGGCACAGGCCAGACACAGGCTAGACACTGGCTGGGCACAGGCTAGACACTGGCTAGGCACAGGCTGGACACTGGCTAGGCACAGGCTATACATTGGCTAGGTACAGGCTAGGCACTGGCTAGGTACAGGCTAGGTACTGGCTAGGTACAGGCTAGGCACTGGCTAGGTACAGGCTAGGCAGAGGCTAGGCACAGGCTATCCACATGTCAGTCACAGGCTAGGCACAGGCTATGCACATGCCAGTCGCAGGCAAGGCACAGGCTAGACACAGGCTAGGCACAAGCTAGGCACAAGCTAGGCACAGGCTAGACACAGGCTAGACACAGGCTAGACACAGGCTGGACACAGGCTAGACACAGGCTAGACACAGGCTAGACACAGGCTAGACTCAGGCTAGGCACAGGCTAGACACAGGCTAGACACAGGCTAGACATAGGCTAGACACAGGCTAGACACAGGCTAGGCATGGGCTAGGCACAAGCTAGGCACAGGCTAGACACAGGCTAGACACAGGCTAGACACAGGCTAGACACAGGCTAGACACTGGCTGGGAACAGGCTAGACACTGGCTAGGCACAGGCTATACATTGGCTAGGTACAGGCTAGGCACAGGCTAGACACATTCTAGACACAGGCTAGACACAGGCTAGACACAGGCTAGACTCAGGCTAGGCACAGGCTAGGCACAGGCTAGACACAGGCTAGACATAGGCTAGACACAGGCTAGACACAGGCTAGGCATAGGCTAGGCACAAGCTAGGCACAGGCTAGACACAGGCTAGACACAGGCTAGACACAGGCTAGACACAGGCTAGACACTGGCTGGGAACAGGCTAGACACTGGCTAGGCACAGGCTATACATTGGCTAGGTACAGGCTAGGCACTGGCTAGGTACAGGCTAGGTACTGGCTAGGTACTGGCTAGGCACTGGCTAGGTACAGGCTATGCAAACGCCAGTCACAGGCAAGGCACAGGCTAGACACTGGCTAGGCACAGGCTTGGCACAGAATAGATACAGGCTGGACACAGGCTAGACACAGGCTAAACACAGGCTAGACACAGGCTAGACACAGGCTACACACAGGCTAGACACAGGCTAGGCACAGGCTAGGCACAGGCTAGGCACAGGCTAGACACAGGCTAGACACAGGCTAGACACAGGCTAGACATAGGCTAGACACAGGCCAGACACAGGCTAGACACAGGCTAGACATAGGCTAGACACAGGCTAGACACAGGCTAGACACAGGCTAGACATAGGCTAGACACAGGCTAGACACAGGCTAGACTCAGGCTAGGCACAGGCTAGGCACAGGCTAGACACAGGCTAGACATAGGCTAGACACAGGCTAGACACAGGCTAGGCATAGGCTAGGCACAAGCTAGGCACAAGCTAGGCCCAGGCTAGACACAGGCTAGACACAGGCTAGACACAGGCTAGACACAGGCTAGACACAGGCTAGACACAGGCTAGATACAGGCTAGACACAGGCTAGACACAGGCTAGACACAGGCTAGACAGACTAGACCAGGCTAGACACAGGCTAGACCCAGGCTAGACACAGGCTAGACACATTCTAGACACAGGCTAGACACAGGCTAGACACAGGCTAGACACAAGCTAGACACAGGCTAGACACCGGTTTGACATCGTCAAGACACAGACTACACACAGGCTAGACAGAGGCTATACACTGGCTAGGCACAGGCTAGACACTGGCTATGCACAGGCTAGACAAAGGCTTGACACTGGCTAGGCACAGGCTAGGCACTGGCTACACACTGGCTAGGCACACACTATGCACATGCCAGTCTCAGGCGAGGCACAGGCTAGACAGAGGCTAGACACTGGCTGGGCACAGCCTATGCACATGCCAGTCACAGGCAAGGCACAGGCCAGACACAGGCTAGACACTGGCTGGGCACAGGCTAGACACTGGCTTGGCACAGGCTAGACACTGGCTTGGCACAGACTAGGCACAGGCTAGACACAGGCTAGACACAGGCTAGACACAGGGTAGACACAGGCTAGACACAGACTAGACACAGGCTAGACACAGGCTAGACACAGGCTTGACACAGGCTAGACACAGGCTTGACACAGGCTAGACATAGGCTAGACACAGGCTAGACACAGGCTAGACACAGGCTTGACACAGGCTAGACACAGGCTAGACACAGGCTAGACACAGGCTACACACAGGCTAGACCCAGGCTAGACACAGGCTAGACACATTCTAGACACAGGCTAGACACAGTCTAGACAACGGATTCACACCGTCAAGACACAGACTAGACACAGGCTAGACAGAGGCTATACACTGGCTAGGCACAGGCTAGACTCTGGCTATGCACAGGCTAGACAAAGGCTTGACACTGGCTAGGCACAGGCTAGGCACTGGCTAGACACTGGCTAGGCACACGCTATGCACATGCCAGTCTCAGGCGAGGCACAGGCTAGACACAGGCTAGACACTGGCTAGGCTCAGGCTATGCACATGCCAGTCACAGGCAAGGCACAGGCCAGACACAGGCTAGACACTGGCTGGGCATAGGCTAGACACTGGCTAGGCACAGGCTAGACACTGGCTAGGCACAGGCTATACATTGGCTAGGTACAGGCTAGGCACTGGCTAGGTACAGACTAGGTACTAGGTAGGTACAGGCTAGGCACTGGCTAGGTACAGGCTAGGCAGAGGCTAGGCACAGGCTATGCACATGCCAGTCGCAGGCAAGGCACACGCTAGACACAGGCTAGACACTGGCTAGGCACAGGCAAGACACTGGCTTGGCACAGACTAAACACTGGCTAAGCACAAGCTAGACACAGGCTAGACACAGGCTAGACACAGGCTAGACACAGGCTAGACATAGGCTAGACACTGGCTAGACACAGGCTAGACACAGGCTAGACACAGGCTAGACACAGGGTAGGCACAGGCTAGATATAGGCTGGACAGAGGCTAGACACAGGCTAGACATAGGCTAGACACTGGCTAGACACAGGCTAGACACAGGCTAGACACAGGCTAGACACAGGCTAGACTCAGGCTAGACACAGGCTAGACACAGTCTAGACACTGGCAAGGAACAGGCTAGACACTGGCTAGGCACAGGCTAGACACAGGCTAAACACAGGCTAGACACAGGCTAGACATAGGCTAGACACAGGCTAGACACAGGCTAGACACAAGCTAGACACAGGCTAGACACAGGCTAGACACAGGCTAGACACAGTTTAGACACTGGCTGGGAACAGGCTAGACACTGGCTAGGCACAGGCTATACATTGGCTAGGTACAGGCTAGGCACTGGCTAGGTACAGGCTAGGTACTGGCTAGGTACAGGCTAGGCACTGGCTAGGTACAGGCTAGGCAGAGGCTAGCCACAGGCTATGCAAATGCCAGTCACAGGCAAGGCACAGGCTAGACACAGGCTAGACACTGGCTAGACACAGGCTAGACATAGGCTAGACACAGGCTAGACACAGCCTAGGCACAGGCTAGGCACAGGCTAGACACAGGCTAGACATAGGCTAGACACAGGCTAGACAAAGGCTAGGCACAGGCTAGGCACAGGCTAGGCAGAGGCTAGGCACAAGCTAGGCACAAGCTAGGCACAGGCTAGACACAGGCTAGACACAGGCTACACACAGGCAAGACACAGGCTAGACACAGGCTAGACACAGGCTAGACAGAGTCTATACACTGGCTAGGTACAGGCTAGACAAAGGCTTGACACTGGCTAGGCACAGGCTAGGCACTGGCTAGACACTGGCTAGGCACAGGCTATGCACAGGCCAGTCACAGGCAAGGCACAGGCCAGACACAGGCTAGACACTGGCTGGGCACAGGCTAGACACTGGCTAGGCACAGGCTGGACACTGGCTAGGCACAGGCTATACATTGGCTAGGTACAGGCTAGGCACTGGCTAGGTACAGGCTAGGTACTGGCTAGGTACAGGCTAGGCACTGGCTAGGTACAGGCTAGGCAGAGGCTAGGCACAGGCTATCCACATGTCAGTCACAGGCAAGGCACAGGGTAGACACAGGCTAGGCACTGGCTAGACACAGGCTAGACACAGGGTAGGCACAAGCTAGATATAGGCTAGACACAGGCTAGACACAGGCTAGACATAGGCTAGACACTGGCTGGGAACAGGCTAGACACTGGCTAGGCACAGGCTAGACACAGGCTAGACACAGGCTAGACACAGGCTAGACATAGGCTAGACACAGGCTAGACACAGGCTAGACACAGGCTAGACACAGGCTAGACACAGGCTAGACACAGGCTAGACACAGGCTAGACACAGGCTAGACACAGGCTAGACACAGTCTAGACACTGGCTGGGAACAGGCTAGACACTGGCTAGGCACAGGCTATACATTGGCTAGGTACAGGCTAGGCACTGGCTAGGTACAGGCTAGGTACAGGCTAGGCAAAGGCTAGCCACTGGCTATGCGAATGCCAGTCACAGGCAAGGCACAGGCTAGACACAGGCTAGACACTGGCTAGACACAGGCTAGACACAGGCTAGGCACAGGCTAGACACAGCCTAGGCACAGGCTAGACACAGGCTAGGCACAGGCTAGGCACAGGCTAGACACAGGCTAGACATAGGCTAGACACAGGCTAGACAAAGGCTAGGCACAGGCTAGGCACAGGCTAGGCACAAGCTAGGCACAAGCTAGGCACAAGCTAGGCACAAGCTAGGCACAGGCTAGACACAGGCTAGACACAGGCTAGACACAGGCAAGACACAGGCTAGACACAGGCTACACACAGACTAGACACATGCTAGACACAGGCTAGACACAGGCTAGCCACCGGCTTGACACCGTCAAGACACAGACTAGACACAGGCTAGACAGAGTCTATACACTGGCTAGGTACAGGCTAGACAAAGGCTTGACACTGGCTAGGCACAGGCTAGGCACTGGCTAGACACTGGCTAGGCACTGGCTAGACACTGGCTAGGCACAGGCTATGCACATGCCAGTCACAGGCAAGGCACACGCCAGACACAGGCTAGACACTGGCTGGGCACAGGCTAGACACTGGCTAGCCACAGGCTGGAGACTGGCTAGGCACAGGCTATACATTGGCTAGGTACAGGCTAGGCACTGGCTAGGTACAGGCTAGGTACTGGCTAGGTACAGGCTAGGCACTGGTTAGGTACAGGCTAGGCACTGGCTTGACACTGGCTAGGCACAGGCTATGCACATGCCAGTCACAGGCAAGGCACAGGCCAGACACAGGCTGGACACTGGCTGGGCACAGGCTAGACACTGGCTTGGCACAGACTAGACACTGGCTAAGCACAGGGTAGACACAGGCTAGAAACAGGCTAGACACAGGCTAGACACAGGCTAGACACAGGCTAGACACAAGCTAGGCACATGCTAGACACAGGCTAGACACAAGCTTGACACTGGCTAGGCACAGGCTATGCACATGCCAGTCACAGGCAAGGCACAGGCCAGACACAGGCTAGACACTGGCTGGGCACAGGCTAGACACTGGCTAGGCACAGGCTAGACACTGGCTAGGCACAGGCTAGACACAGGCTAGACATAGGCTAGACACAGGCTAGACAAAGGCTAGGCACAGGCTAGGCACAGGCTAGGCACAAGCTAGGCACAAGCTAGGCACAGGCTAGACACAGGCTAGACACAGGCTAGACACAGGCAAGACACAGGCTAGACACAGGCTACACACAGACTAGACACATGCTAGACACAGGCTAGACACAGGCTAGACACCGGCTTGACACCGTCAAGACACAGACTAGACACAGGCTAGACAGAGTCTATACACTGGCTAGGTACAGGCTAGACAAAGGCTTGACACTGGCTAGGCACAGGCTAGGCACTGGCTAGACACTGGCTAGGCACTGGCTAGACACTGGCTAGGCACAGGCTATGCACATGCCAGTCACAGGCAAGGCACACGCCAGACACAGGCTAGACACTGGCTGGGCACAGGCTAGACACTGGCTAGCCACAGGCTGGAGACTGGCTAGGCACAGGCTATACATTGGCTAGGTACAGGCTAGGCACTGGCTAGGTACAGGCTAGGTACTGGCTAGGTACAGGCTAGGCACTGGTTAGGTACAGGCTAGGCACTGGCTTGACACTGGCTAGGCACAGGCTATGCACATGCCAGTCACAGGCAAGGCACAGGCAAGGCACAGGCCAGACACAGGCTAGACACTGGCTGGGCACAGGCTAGACACTGGCTTGGCACAGACTAGACACTGGCTAAGCACAGGCTAGACACAGGCTAGAAACAGGCTAGACACAGGCTAGACACAGGCTAGACACAGGCTAGACACAAGCTAGGCACATGCTAGACACAGGCTAGACACAGGCTAGACACCGGCTTGACACCGTCAAGACACAGACTAGACACAGGCTAGACAGAGTCTAAACACTGGCTAGGCACAGGCTAGACAAAGGCTTGACACTGGATAGGCACAGGCTAGGCACTGGCTTGACACTGGCTAGGCACAGGCTATGCACATGCCAGTCACAGGCAAGGCACAGGCCAGACACAGGCTAGACACTGGCTGGGCACAGGCTAGACACTGGCTAGGCACAGGCTAGACACTGGCTAGGCACAGGCTGGACACTGGCTAGGCACAGGCTATACATTGGCTAGGTACAGGCTAGGCACTGGCTAGGTACAGGCTAGGTACTGGCTAGGTACAGGCTAGGCACTGGCTAGGTACAGGCTAGGCAGAGGCTAGGTACAGGCTATGCACATGTCAGTCACAGGCAAGGCACAGGCTAGACACAGGCTAGGCACTGGCTAGGCACAGGCTAGACACTGGCTTGGCACAGACTAGACACTGGCTAAGCACAGGCTAGACACTGGCTAGGCACAGGCTATGCACAGGCCAGTCACAGGCAAGGCACAGGCCAGACACAGGCTAGACACTGGCTGGGCACAGGCTAGACACTGGCTAGGCACAGGCTGGACACTGGCTAGGCACAGGCTATACATTGGCTAGGTACAGGCTAGGCACTGGCTAGGTACAGGCTAGGTACTGGCTAGGTACAGGCTAGGCACTGGCTAGGTACAGGCTAGGCAGAGGCTAGGCACAGGCTATCCACATGTCAGTCACAGGCAAGGCACAGGGTAGACACAGGCTAGGCACTGGCTAGACACAGGCTAGACACAGGGTAGGCACAAGCTAGATATAGGCTAGACACAGGCTAGACACAGGCTAGACATAGGCTAGACACTGGCTGGGAACAGGCTAGACACTGGCTAGGCACAGGCTAGACACAGGCTAGACACAGGCTAGACACAGGCTAGACATAGGCTAGACACAGGCTAGACACAGGCTAGACACAGGCTAGACACAGGCTAGACACAGGCTAGACACAGGCTAGACACAGGCTAGACACAGGCTAGACACAGGCTAGACACAGTCTAGACACTGGCTGGGAACAGGCTGGACACTGGCTAGGCACAGGCTATACATTGGCTAGGTACAGGCTAGGCACTGGCTAGGTACTGGCTAGGTACAGGCTAGGCACTGGCTAGGTACAGGCTAGGTACAGGCTAGGCAGAGGCTAGCCACTGGCTATGCGAATGCCAGTCACAGGCAAGGCACAGGCTAGACACAGGCTAGACACTGGCTAGACACAGGCTAGACACAGGCTAGGCACAGGCTAGACACAGCCTAGGCACAGGCTAGACACAGGCTAGGCACAGGCTAGGCACAGGCTAGACACAGGCTAGACATAGGCTAGACACAGGCTAGACAAAGGCTAGGCACAGGCTAGGCACAGGCTAGGCACAAGCTAGGCACAAGCTAGGCACAGGCTAGACACAGGCTAGACACAGGCTAGACACAGGCAAGACACAGGCTAGACACAGGCTACACACAGACTAGACACATGCTAGACACAGGCTAGACACAGGCTAGACACCGGCTTGACACCGTCAAGACACAGACTAGACACAGGCTAGACAGAGTCTATACACTGGCTAGGTACAGGCTAGACAAAGGCTTGACACTGGCTAGGCACAGGCTAGGCACTGGCTAGACACTGGCTAGGCACTGGCTAGACACTGGCTAGGCACTGGCTAGACACTGGCTAGGCACAGGCTATGCACATGCCAGTCACAGGCAAGGCACACGCCAGACACAGGCTAGACACTGGCTGGGCACAGGCTAGACACTGGCTAGCCACAGGCTGGAGACTGGCTAGGCACAGGCTATACATTGGCTAGGTACAGGCTAGGCACTGGCTAGGTACAGGCTAGGTACTGGCTAGGTACAGGCTAGGCACTGGTTAGGTACAGGCTAGGCACTGGCTTGACACTGGCTAGGCACAGGCTATGCACATGCCAGTCACAGGCAAGGCACAGGCCAGACACAGGCTAGACACTGGCTGGGCACAGGCTAGACACTGGCTTGGCACAGACTAGACACTGGCTAAGCACAGGCTAGACACAGGCTAGAAACAGGCTAGACACAGGCTAGACACAGGCTAGACACAGGCTAGACACAGGCTAGGCACATGCTAGACACAGGCTAGACACAGGCTAGACACCGGCTTGACACCGTCAAGACACAGACTAGACACAGGCTAGACAGAGTCTAAACACTGGCTAGGCACAGGCTAGACAAAGGCTTGACACTGGCTAGGCACAGGCTAGGCACTTGCTTGACACTGGCTAGGCACAGGCTATGCACATGCCAGTCACAGGCAAGGCACAGGCCAGACACAGGCTAGACACTGGCTGGGCACAGGCTAGACACTGGCTAGGCACAGGCTAGACACTGGCTAGGCACAGGCTGGACACTGGCTAGGCACAGGCTATACATTGGCTAGGTACAGGCTAGGCACTGGCTAGGTAGAGGCTAGGTACTGGCTAGGTACAGGCTAGGCACTGGCTAGGTACAGGCTAGGCAGAGGCTAGGTACAGGCTATGCACATGTCAGTCACAGGCAAGGCACAGGCTAGACACAGGCTAGGCACTGGCTAGGCACAGGCTAGACACTGGCTTGGCACAGACTAGACACTGGCTAAGCACAGGCTAGACACAGGCTAGAAACAGGCTAGACACAGGCTAGACACAGGCTAGACACAGGCTAGACACTGGCTGGGAACAGGCTATACATTGGCTAGGTACAGGCAAGGTACTGGCTAGGTACAGGCTAGGCAGAGGCTAGGCTCATGCTATGCAAATGCCAGTTACAAGCAAGGCACAGCCTAGACACAGGCTAGACACTGGCTAGGCACAGGCTAGACACTGGCTTGGCACAGGCAAGACAAAGGCTAAGCACAGGCTAGACACAGGCTAGACACAGGCTAGACACAGGCTAGACACAGGCTAGACACAGGCTAGACACAGGCTAGACACAGGCTAGACACAGGCTAGACACAGGCTAGACACAGGCTAGACACAGGCTAGACACAGGCTAGACACAGGCTAGACACAGGCTAGACACAGGCTAGACACAGGCTAGACACAGGATAGACACAGGCTAGACACAGGCTAGACACAGGCTAGACACGGGCTAGACACAGGCTAGACACGGGCTAGACACAGGATAGACAAAATCTAGACACAGGCTAGACACAGGCTAGACACAGGCTAGACACAGGCTAGACACAGGCTAGACACAGGCTAGACACAGGCTAGACACAGGCTAGACACAGGCTAGACATAGGCTAGACACAGGCTAGACACAGGCTAGGCACAGGCTAGACATAGGCTAGGCATAGGCTAGACACAGGCTAGGCACAGGCTAGGCACAGGCTAGACACAGGCTAGGCACAGGCTAGACACAGGCTAGACATAGGCTAGACACAGGCTGGACACAGGCTAGGCACAAGCTAGGCACAAGCTAGGCACAAGCTAGGCACAGGCTAGGCACAGGCCAGGCACAGGCTAGGCACTGGCTAGGCACAGGCTAGGCACAAACTAGGCACAGCTGAGACACCGGCTAGGAACGGGCTAGACACCGGCTAGACACCGTCAAGACACAGACTAGACACAGGCTAGACAGAGGCTATACACTGGCTAGGCACAGGCTAGAAACATTCTAGACACAGGCTAGACACAGGCTAGACACAAGCTAGACACAGGCTAGACACCGGCTTGACATCCTCAAGACACAGACTACACACAGGCTAGACAGAGGCTATACACTGGCTAGGCACAGGCTAGACTCTGGCTATGCACAGGCTAGACACAGGCTAGACACAGGCTAGACATAGGCTAGGCAGAGGCTAGCCACTGGCTATGCAAATGCCAGTCACAAGCAAGGCACAGGCTAGACACAGGCTAGACACTGGCTAGACACAGGCTAGACACAGGCTAGGCACAGGCTAGACACAGCCTAGGCACAGGCTAGACACAGGCTAGGCACTGGCTAGGCACAGGCTAGACACTGGCTTGGCACAGACTAGACACTGGCTAAGCACAGGCTAGACACAGGCTAGAAACAGGCTAGACACAGGCTAGACATAGGCTAGACACAGGCTAGACACAGGCTAGACACAGGCTAGACACAGGCTAGACACAGGCTAGACACAGGCTAGACACAGTTTAGACACTGGCTGGGAACAGGCTAGACACTGGCTAGGCACAGGCTATACATTGGCTAGGTACAGGCTAGGCACTGGCTAGGTACAGGCTAGGTACTGGCTAGGTACAGGCTAGGCACTGGCTAGGTACAGGCTAGGCAGAGGCTAGCCACAGGCTATGCAAATGCCAGTCACAGGCAAGGCACAGGCTAGACACAGGCTAGACACTGGCTAGACACAGGCTAGACATAGGCTAGACACAGGCTAGACACAGCCTAGGCACAGGCTAGACACAGGCTAGGCACAGGCTAGGCACAGGCTAGGCACAGGCTAGACACAGGCTAGACATAGGCTAGACACAGGCTAGACACAGGCTAGGCATAGGCTAGGCACAAGCTAGGCACAGGCTAGACACAGGCTAGACACAGGCTAGACACAGGCTAGACACAGGCTAGACACTGGCTGGGAACAGGCTAGACACTGGCTAGGCACAGGCTATACATTGGCTAGGTACAGGCTAGGCACAGGCTAGACACATTCTAGACACAGGCAAGGCACAGGCTAGACACAGGCTAGACTCAGGCTAGGCACAGGCTAGGCACAGGCTAGACACAGGCTAGACATAGGCTAGACACAGGCTAGACACAGGCTAGGCATAGGCTAGGCACAAGCTAGGCACAGGCTAGACACAGGCTAGACACAGGCTAGACACAGGCTAGACACAGGCTAGACACAGGCTAGACACTGGCTGGGAACAGGCTAGACACTGGCTAGGCACAGGCTATACATTGGCTAGGTACAGGCTAGGCACTGGCTAGGTACAGGCTAGGTACTGGCTAGGTACTGGCTAGGCACTGGCTAGGTACAGGCTATCCAAACGCCAGTCACAGGCAAGGCACAGGCTAGACACTGGCTAGGCACAGGCTTGGCACAGAATAGATACAGGCTGGACACAGGCTAGACACAGGCTAGGCACAGGCTAGGCACAGGCTAGGCACAGGCTAGACACAGGCTACACACAGGCTAGACATAGGCTAGACACAGGCTAGACATAGGCTAGACACAGGCTAGACACAGGCTAGACATAGGCTAGACACAGGCTAGACACAGGCTAGACACAGGCTAGACATAGGCTAGACACAGGCTGGACACAGGCTAGACTCAGGCTAGGCACAGGCTAGGCACAGGCTAGACACAGGCTAGACATAGGCTAGACACAGGCTAGACACAGGCTAGGCATAGGCTAGGCACAAGCTAGGCACAAGCTAGGCACAGGCTAGACACAGGCTAGACACAGGCTAGACACAGGCTGGACACAGGCTAGACTCAGGCTAGGCACATGCTAGACACAGGCTAGACACAGGCTAGACAGACTAGACCAGGCTAGACACAGGCTAGACCCAGGCTAGACACAGGCTAGACACATACTAGACACAGGCTAGACACAGGCTAGACACAAGCTAGACACAGGCTAGACACCGGCTTGACATCGTCAAGACACAGACTACACACAGGCTAGACAGAGGCTATACACTGGCTAGGCACAGGCTAGACTCTGGCTATGCACAGGCTAGACAAAGGCTTGACACTGGCTAGGCACAGGCTAGGCACTGGCTAGACACTGGCTAGGCACACACTATGCACATGCCAGTCTCAGGCGAGGCACAGGCTAGACAGAGGCTAGACACTGGCTGGGCACAGGCTATGCACATGCCAGTCACAGGCAAGGCACAGGCCAGACACAGGCTAGACACTGGCTGGGCACAGGCTAGACACTGGCTTGGCACAGGCTAGACACTGGCTAGGCACAGGCTATACATTGGCTAGGTACAGGCTAGGCACTGGCTAAGCACAGGCTAGACACAGGCTAGACACAGGCTAGGCACTGGCTAGGTACAGGCTAGGCAGAGGCTAGGCACAGGCCATGCACATGCCAGTCACAGGCAAGGCACAGGCTAGACACAGGTTAGACACTGGCTAGACACAGGCTAGACACTGGCTTGGCACAGACTAGACACTGGCTAAGCACAAGCTAGGCACAGGCTAGACACAGGCTAGACACAGGCTAGACACTGGCTGGGAACAGGCTAGACACTGGCTAGGCACAGGCTATACATTGGCTAGGTACAGGCTAGGCACAGGCTAGACACATTCTAGACACAGGCAAGGCACAGGCTAGACACAGGCTAGACTCAGGCTAGGCACAGGCTAGGCACAGGCTAGACACAGGCTAGACATAGGCTAGACACAGGCTAGACACAGGCTAGGCATAGGCTAGGCACAAGCTAGGCACAGGCTAGACACAGGCTAGACACAGGCTAGACACAGGCTAGACACTGGCTGGGAACAGGCTAGACACTGGCTAGCCACAGGCTATACATTGGCTAGGTACAGGCTAGGCACTGGCTAGGTACAGGCTAGGTACTGGCTAGGTACTGGCTAGGCACTGGCTAGGTACAGGCTATGCAAACGCCAGTCACAGGCAAGGCACAGGCTAGACACTGGCTAGGCACAGGCTTGGCACAGAATAGATACAGGCTGGACACAGGCTAGACACAGGCTAGGCACAGGCTAGGCACAGGCTAGGCACAGGCTAGACACAGGCTACACACAGGCTAGACATAGGCTAGACACAGGCTAGACATAGGCTAGACACAGGCTAGACACAGGCTAGACATAGGCTAGACACAGGCTAGACACAGGCTAGACACAGGCTAGACATAGGCTAGACACAGGCTGGACACAGGCTAGACTCAGGCTAGGCACAGGCTAGACACAGGCTAGACACAGGCTAGACATAGGCTAGACACAGGCTAGACATAGGCTAGACACAGGCTAGACACAGGCTAGGCATAGGCTAGGCACAAGCTAGGCACAAGCTAGGCACAGGCTAGACACAGGCTAGACACAGGCTAGACACAGGCTGGACACAGGCTAGACTCAGGCTAGGCACATGCTAGACACAGGCTAGACACAGGCTAGACAGACTAGACCAGGCTAGACACAGGCTAGACCCAGGCTAGACACAGGCTAGACACATTCTAGACACAGGCTAGACACAGGCTAGACACAAGCTAGACACAGGCTAGACACCGGCTTGACATCGTCAAGACACAGACTACACACAGGCTAGACAGAGGCTATACACTGGTTAGGCACAGGCTAGACTCTGGCTATGCACAGGCTAGACAAAGGCTTGACACTGGCTAGGCACAGGCTAGGCACTGGCTAGACACTGGCTAGGCACACACTATGCACATGCCAGTCTCAGGCGAGGCACAGGCTAGACAGAGGCTAGACACTGGCTGGGCACAGGCTATGCACATGCCAGTCACAGGCAAGGCACAGGCCAGACACAGGCTAGACACTGGCTGGGCACAGGCTAGATACTGGCTTGGCACAGGCTAGACACTGGCTAGGCACAGGCTATACATTGGCTAGGTACAGGCTAGGCACTGGCTAGGTACAGGCTAGGTACTGGCTAGGTACAGGCTAGGCACTGGCTAGGTACAGGCTAGGCAGAGGCTAGGCACAGGCCATGCACATGCCAGTCACAGGCAAGGCACAGGCTAGACACAGGTTAGACACTGGCTAGACACAGGCTAGACACTGGCTAGGCACTGGCTAGGCACAGGCTATACATTGGCTAGGTACAGGCTAGGCACTGGCTAGGTACAGGCTAGGTACTGGCTAGGTACAGGCTAGGCACTGGCTAGGTACAGGCTAGGTACAGGCTAGGCAGAGGCTAGCCACTGGCTATGCAAATGCCAGTCACAGGCAAGGCACAGGCTAGACACAGGCTAGACACTGGCTAGACACAGGCTAGACACAGGCTAGGCACAGGCTAGACACAGCCTAGGCACAGGCTAGACACAGGCTAGGCACAGGCTAGGCACAGGCTAGACACAGGCTAGACATAGGCTAGACACAGGCTAGACATAGGCTAGACACAGGCTAGACAAAGGCTAGGCACAGGCTAGGCACAGGCTAGGCACAAGCTAGGCACAAGCTAGGCACAGGCTAGACACAGGCTAGACACAGGCTAGACACAGGCAAGACACAGGCTAGACACAGGCTACACACAGACTAGACACATGCTAGACACAGGCTAGACACAGGCTAGACACCGGCTTGACACCGTCAAGACACAGACTAGACACAGGCTAGACAGAGTCTATACACTGGCTAGGTACAGGCTAGACAAAGGCTTGACACTGGCTAGGCACAGGCTAGGCACTGGCTAGACACTGGCTAGGCACAGGCTATGCACATGCCAGTCACAGGCAAGGCACAGGCTAGACAGAGGCTAGACACTGGCTGGGCACAGGCTATGCACATGCCAGTCACAGGCAAGGCACAGGCCAGACACAGGCTAGACACTGGCTGGGCACAGGCTAGACACTGGCTTGGCACAGGCTAGACACTGGCTTGGCACAGACTAGGCACAGGCTAGACACAGGCTAGACACAGGCTAGACACAGGCTAGACACAGGCTAGACACAGACTAGACACAGGCTAGACACAGGCTAGACACAGGCTTGACACAGGCTAGACACAGGCTTGACACAGGCTAGACATAGGCTAGACACAGGCTAGACACAGGCTAGACACAGGCTTGACACAGGCTAGACACAGGCTAGACACAGGCTAGACACAGGCTACACACAGGCTAGACCCAGGCTAGACACAGGCTAGACACATTCTAGACACAGGCTAGACACAGTCTAGACAACGGATTCACACCGTCAAGACACAGACTAGACACAGGCTAGACAGAGGCTATACACTGGCTAGGCACAGGCTAGACTCTGGCTATGCACAGGCTAGACAAAGGCTTGACACTGGCTAGGCACAGGCTAGGCACTGGCTAGACACTGGCTAGGCACACGCTATGCACATGCCAGTCTCAGGCGAGGCACAGGCTAGACACAGGCTAGACACTGGCTAGGCTCAGGCTATGCACATGCCAGTCACAGGCAAGGCACAGGCCAGACACAGGCTAGACACTGGCTGGGCATAGGCTAGACACTGGCTAGGCACAGGCTAGACACTGGCTAGGCACAGGCTATACATTGGCTAGGTACAGGCTAGGCACTGGCTAGGTACAGACTAGGTACTAGGTAGGTACAGGCTAGGCACTGGCTAGGTACAGGCTAGGCAGAGGCTAGGCACAGGCTATGCACATGCCAGTCGCAGGCAAGGCACAGGCTAGACACAGGCTAGACACTGGCTAGGCACAGGCAAGACACTGGCTTGGCACAGACTAAACACTGGCTAAGCACAGGCTAGACACAGGCTAGACACAGGCTAGACACAGGCTAGACACAGGCTAGACATAGGCTAGACACTGGCTAGACACAGGCTAGACACAGGCTAGACACAGGCTAGACACAGGCTAGACACAGGCTAGACACAGGCTAGACACAGGCTAGACACAGGCTAGACATAGGCTAGACACTGGCTAGACACAGGCTAGACACAGGCTAGACACAGGCTAGACACAGGCTAGACACAGGCTAGACACAGGCTAGACACAGGCTAGACACAGGCTAGACACAGGCTAGACACAGTTTAGACACTGGCTGGGAACAGGCTAGACACTGGCTAGGCACAGGCTATACATTGGCTAGGTACAGGCTAGGCACTGGCTAGGTACAGGCTAGGTACTGGCTAGGTACAGGCTAGGCACTGGCTAGGTACAGGCTAGGCAGAGGCTAGCCACAGGCTATGCAAATGCCAGTCACAGGCAAGGCACAGGCTAGACACAGGCTAGACACTGGCTAGACACAGGCTAGACATAGGCTAGACACAGGCTAGACACAGCCTAGGCACAGGCTAGGCACAGGCTAGACACAGGCTAGACATAGGCTAGACACAGGCTAGACAAAGGCTAGGCACAGGCTAGGCACAGGCTAGGCAGAGGCTAGGCACAAGCTAGGCACAAGCTAGGCACAGGCTAGACACAGGCTAGACACAGGCTAGACACAGGCAAGACACAGGCTAGACACAGGCTAGACACAGGCTAGACACAGGCTAGACACAGGCTAGACACAGTTTAGACACTGGCTGGGAACAGGCTAGACACTGGCTAGGCACAGGCTATACATTGGCTAGGTACAGGCTAGGCACTGGCTAGGTACAGGCTAGGTACTGGCTAGGTACAGGCTAGGCACTGGCTAGGTACAGGCTAGGCAGAGGCTAGCCACAGGCTATGCAAATGCCAGTCACAGGCAAGGCACAGGCTAGACACAGGCTAGACACTGGCTAGACACAGGCTAGACATAGGCTAGACACAGGCTAGACACAGCCTAGGCACAGGCTAGGCACAGGCTAGACACAGGCTAGACATAGGCTAGACACAGGCTAGACAAAGGCTAGGCACAGGCTAGGCACAGGCTAGGCAGAGGCTAGGCACAAGCTAGGCACAAGCTAGGCACAGGCTAGACACAGGCTAGACACAGGCTAGACACAGGCAAGACACAGGCTAGACACAGGCTAGACACAGGCTAGACAGAGTCTATACACTGGCTAGGTACAGGCTAGACAAAGGCTTGACACTGGCTAGGCACAGGCTAGGCACTGGCTAGACACTGGCTAGGCACAGGCTATGCACAGGCCAGTCACAGGCAAGGCACAGGCCAGACACAGGCTAGACACTGGCTGGGCACAGGCTAGACACTGGCTAGGCACAGGCTGGACACTGGCTAGGCACAGGCTGGACACTGGCTAGGCACAGGCTATACATTGGCTAGGTACAGGCTAGGCACTGGCTAGGTACAGGCTAGGTACTGGCTAGGTACAGGCTAGGCACTGGCTAGGTACAGGCTAGGCAGAGGCTAGGCACAGGCTATCCACATGTCAGTCACAGGCAAGGCACAGGGTAGACACAGGCTAGGCACTGGCTAGACACAGGCTAGACACAGGGTAGGCACAAGCTAGATATAGGCTAGACACAGTCTAGACACAGGCTAGACATAGGCTAGACACTGGCTGGGAACAGGCTAGACACTGGCTAGGCACAGGCTAGGCACAGGCTAGACACAGGCTAGACACAGGCTAGACATAGGCTAGACACAGGCTAGACACAGGCTAGACACAGGCTAGACACAGGCTAGACACAGGCTAGACACAGGCTAGACACAGGCTAGACACAGTCTAGACACTGGCTGGGAACAGGCTAGACACTGGCTAGGCACAGGCTATACATTGGCTAGGTACAGGCTAGGCACTGGCTAGGTACAGGCTAGGTACTGGCTAGGTACAGGCTAGGCACTGGCTAGGTACAGGCTAGGTACAGGCTAGGCAGAGGCTAGCCACTGGCTATGCGAATGCCAGTCACAGGCAAGGCACAGGCTAGACACAGGCTAGACACTGGCTAGACACAGGCTAGACACAGGCTAGGCACAGGCTAGACACAGGCTAGGCACAGGCTAGACACAGGCTAGGCACAGGCTAGGCACAGGCTAGACACAGGCTAGACATAGGCTAGACACAGGCTAGACAAAGGCTAGCACAGGCTAGGCACAGGCTAGGCACAAGCTAGGCACAAGCTAGGCACAGGCTAGACACAGGCTAGACACAGGCTAGACACAGGCAAGACACAGGCTAGACACAGGCTACACACAGACTAGACACATGCTAGACACAGGCTAGACACAGGCTAGACACCGGCTTGACACCGTCAAGACACAGACTAGACACAGGCTAGACAGAGTCTATACACTGGCTAGGTACAGGCTAGACAAAGGCTTGACACTGGCTAGGCACAGGCTAGGCACTGGCTAGACACTGGCTAGGCACAGGCTATGCACATGCCAGTCACAGGCAAGGCACACGCCAGACACAGGCTAGACACTGGCTGGGCACAGGCTAGACACTGGCTAGCCACAGGCTGGAGACTGGCTAGGCACAGGCTATACATTGGCTAGGTACAGGCTAGGCACTGGCTAGGTACAGGCTAGGTACTGGCTAGGTACAGGCTAGGCACTGGCTAGGTACAGGCTAGGCACTGGCTTGACACTGGCTAGGCACAGGCTATGCACATGCCAGTCACAGGCAAGGCACAGGCCAGACACAGGCTAGACACTGGCTGGGCACAGGCTAGACACTGGCTTGGCACAGACTAGACACTGGCTAAGCACAGGCTAGACACAGGCTAGAAACAGGCTAGACACAGGCTAGACACAGGCTAGACACAGGCTAGACACAGGCTAGACACAGGCTAGGCACATGCTAGACACAGGCTAGACACCGGCTTGACACCGTCAAGACACAGACTAGACACAGGCTAGACAGAGTCTATACACTGGCTAGGCACAGGCTAGACAAAGGCTTGACACTGGCTAGGCACAGGCTAGGCACTGGCTTGACACTGGCTAGGCACAGGCTATGCACATGCCAGTCACAGGCAAGGCACAGGCCAGACACAGGCTAGACACTGGCTGGGCAAAGGCTAGACACTGGCTAGGCACAGGCTAGACACTGGCTAGGCACAGGCTGGACACTGGCTAGGCACAGGCTATACATTGGCTAGGTACAGGCTAGGCACTGGCTAGGTACAGGCTAGGTACTGGCTAGGTACAGGCTAGGCACTGGCTAGGTACAGGCTAGGCAGAGGCTAGGTACAGGCTATGCACATGTCAGTCACAGGCAAGGCACAGGCTAGACACAGGCTAGGCACTGGCTAGGCACAGGCTAGACACTGGCTTGGCACAGACTAGACACTGGCTAAGCACAGGCTAGACACAGGCTAGAAACAGGCTAGACACAGGCTAGACACAGGCTAGACACAGGCTAGACACTGGCTGGGAACAGGCTATACATTGGCTAGGTACAGGCAAGGTACTGGCTAGGTTCAGGCTAGGCAGAGGCTAGGCTCATGCTATGCAAATGCCAGTAACAAGCAAGGCACAGCCTAGACACAGGCTAGACACTGGCTAGGCACAGGCTAGACACTGGCTTGGCACAGACAAGACAAAGGCTAAGCACAGGCTAGACATAGGCTAGACACAGGCTAGACACAGGCTAGGCACAGGCTAGACATAGGCTAGGCATAGGCTAGACACAGGCTAGGCACAGGCTAGGCACAGGCTAGACACAGGCTAGGCACAGGCTAGACACTGGCTTGGCACAGACTAGACACAGGCTAGACACAGGCTAGACACAGGCTAGACACAGGCTAGACACAGGCTAGACACAGGATAGACACAGGCTAGACACAGGCTAGACACAGGCTAGACACGGGCTAGACACAGGCTAGACACGGGCTAGACACAGGATAGACAAAATCTAGACACAGGCTAGACAAAATCTAGACACAGGCTAGACAAAATCTAGACACAGGCTAGACACAGGCTAGACACAGGCTAGACACAGGCTAGACACAGGCTAGACACAGGCTAGACACAGGCTAGACACAGGCTAGACATAGGCTAGACACAGGCTAGACACAGGCTAGGCACAGGCTAGACATAGGCTAGGCATAGGCTAGACACAGGCTAGGCACAGGCTAGGCACAGGCTAGACACAGGCTAGGCACAGGCTAGACACAGGCTAGACATAGGCTAGACACAGGCTGGACACAGGCTAGGCACAAGCTAGGCACAAGCTAGGCACAAGCTAGGCACAGGCTAGGCACAGGCCAGGCACAGGCTAGGCACTGGCTAGGCACAGGCTAGGCACAAACTAGGCACAGCTGAGACACCGGCTAGGAACGGGCTAGACACCGGCTAGACACCGTCAAGACACAGACTAGACACAGGCTAGACAGAGGCTATACACTGGCTAGGCACAGGCTAGAAACATTCTAGACACAGGCTAGACACAGGCTAGACACAAGCTAGACACAGGCTAGACACCGGCTTGACATCGTCAAGACACAGACTACACACAGGCTAGACAGAGGCTATACACTGGCTAGGCACAGGCTAGACTCTGGCTATGCACAGGCTAGACACAGGCTAGACACAGGCTAGACATAGGCTAGGCAGAGGCTAGCCACTGGCTATGCAAATGCCAGTCACAGGCAAGGCACAGGCTAGACACAGGCTAGACACTGGCTAGACACAGGCTAGACACAGGCTAGGCACAGGCTAGACACAGCCTAGGCACAGGCTAGACACAGGCTAGGCACTGGCTAGGCACAGGCTAGACACTGGCTTGGCACAGACTAGACACTGGCTAAGCACAGGCTAGACACAGGCTAGAAACAGGCTAGACACAGGCTAGACATAGGCTAGACACAGGCTAGACACAGGCTAGACACAGGCTAGACACAGGCTAGACACAGGCTAGACACAGGCTAGACACAGTTTAGACACTGGCTGGGAACAGGCTAGACACTGGATAGGCACAGGCTATACATTGGCTAGGTACAGGCTAGGCACTGGCTAGGTACAGGCTAGGTACTGGCTAGGTACAGGCTAGGCACTGGCTAGGTACAGGCTAGGCAGAGGCTAGCCACAGGCTATGCAAATGCCAGTCACAGGCAAGGCACAGGCTAGACACAGGCTAGACACTGGCTAGACACAGGCTAGACATAGGCTAGACACAGGCTAGACACAGCCTAGGCACAGGCTAGACACAGGCTAGGCACAGGCTAGGCACAGGCTAGGCACAGGCTAGACACAGGCTAGACATAGGCTAGACACAGGCTAGACACAGGCTAGGCATAGGCTAGGCACAAGCTAGGCACAGGCTAAACACAGGCTAGACACAGGCTAGACACAGGCTAGACACAGGCTAGACACAGGCTAGACACAGGCTAGACATAGGCTAGGCAGAGGCTAGCCACTGGCTATGCAAATGCCAGTCACAGGCAAGGCACAGGCTAGACACAGGCTAGACACTGGCTAGACACAGGCTAGACACAGGCTAGGCACAGGCTAGACACAGCCTAGGCACAGGCTAGACACAGGCTAGGCACTGGCTAGGCACAGGCTAGACACTAGCTTGGCACAGACTAGACACTGGCTAAGCACAGGCTAGACACAGGCTAGAAACAGGCTAGACACAGGCTAGACATAGGCTAGACACAGGCTAGACACAGGCTAGACACAGGCTAGACACAGGCTAGACACAGGCTAGACACAGGCTAGACACAGTTTAGACACTGGCTGGGAACAGGCTAGACACTGGCTAGGCACAGGCTATACATTGGCTAGGTACAGGCTAGGCACTGGCTAGGTACAGGCTAGGTACTGGCTAGGTACAGGCTAGGCACTGGCTTGGTACAGGCTAGGCAGAGGCTAGCCACAGGCTATGCAAATGCCAGTCACAGGCAAGGCACAGGCTAGACACAGGCTAGACACTGGCTAGACACAGGCTAGACATAGGCTAGACACAGGCTAGACACAGCCTAGGCACAGGCTAGACACAGGCTAGGCACAGGCTAGGCACAGGCTAGGCACAGGCTAGACACAGGCTAGACATAGGCTAGACACAGGCTAGACACAGGCTAGGCATAGGCTAGGCACAAGCTAGGCACAGGCTAGACACAGGCTAGACACAGGCTAGACACAGGCTAGACACAGGCTAGACACTGGCTGGGAACAGGCTAGACACTGGCTAGGCACAGGCTATACATTGGCTAGGTACAGGCTAGGCACAGGCTAGACACATTCTAGACACAGGCAAGGCACAGGCTAGACACAGGCTAGACTCAGGCTAGGCACAGGCTAGGCACAGGCTAGACACAGGCTAGACATAGGCTAGACACAGGCTAGACACAGGCTAGGCATAGGCTAGGCACAAGCTAGGCACAGGCTAGACACAGGCTAGACACAGGCTAGACACAGGCTAGACACAGGCTAGACACAGGCTAGACACTGGCTGGGAACAGGCTAGACACTGGCTAGGCACAGGCTATACATTGGCTAGGTACAGGCTAGGCACTGGCTAGGTACAGGCTAGGTACTGGCTAGGTACTGGCTAGGCACTGGCTAGGTACAGGCTATCCAAACGCCAGTCACAGGCAAGGCACAGGCTAGACACTGGCTAGGCACAGGCTTGGCACAGAATAGATACAGGCTGGACACAGGCTAGACACAGGCTAGGCACAGGCTAGGCACAGGCTAGGCACAGGCTAGACACAGGCTACACACAGGCTAGACATAGGCTAGACACAGGCTAGACATAGGCTAGACACAGGCTAGACACAGGCTAGACATAGGCTAGACACAGGCTAGACACAGGCTAGACACAGGCTAGACATAGGCAAGACACAGGCTGGACACAGGCTAGACTCAGGCTAGGCACAGGCTAGGCACAGGCTAGACACAGGCTAGACATAGGCTAGACACAGGCTAGACACAGGCTAGGCATAGGCTAGGCACAAGCTAGGCACAAGCTAGGCACAGGCTAGACACAGGCTAGACACAGGCTAGACACAGGCTGGACACAGGCTAGACTCAGGCTAGGCACATGCTAGACACAGGCTAGACACAGGCTAGACAGACTAGACCAGGCTAGACACAGGCTAGACCCAGGCTAGACACAGGCTAGACACATTCTAGACACAGGCTAGACACAGGCTAGACACAAGCTAGACACAGGCTAGACACCGGCTTGACATCGTCAAGACACAGACTACACACAGGCTAGACAGAGGCTATACACTGGCTAGGCACAGGCTAGACTCTGGCTATGCACAGGCTAGACAAAGGCTTGACACTGGCTAGGCACAGGCTAGGCACTGGCTAGACACTGGCTAGGCACACACTATGCACATGCCAGTCTCAGGCGAGGCACAGGCTAGACAGAGGCTAGACACTGGCTGGGCACAGGCTATGCACATGCCAGTCACAGGCAAGGCACAGGCCAGACACAGGCTAGACACTGGCTGGGCACAGGCTAGACACTGGCTTGGCACAGGCTAGACACTGGCTAGGCACAGGCTATACATTGGCTAGGTACAGGCTAGGCACTGGCTAGGTACAGGCTAGGTACTGGCTAGGTACAGGCTAGGCACTGGCTAGGTACAGGCTAGGCAGAGGCTAGGCACAGGCCATGCACATGCCAGTCACAGGCAAGGCACAGGCTAGACACAGGTTAGACACTGGCTAGACACAGGCTAGACACTGGCTTGGCACAGACTAGACACTGGCTAAGCACAAGCTAGGCACAGGCTAGACACAGGCTAGACACAGGCTAGACACAGGCTAGACACTGGCTGGGAACAGGCTAGACACTGGCTAGGCACAGGCTATACATTGGCTAGGTACAGGCTAGGCACAGGCTAGACACATTCTAGACACAGGCAAGGCACAGGCTAGACACAGGCTAGACTCAGGCTAGGCACAGGCTAGGCACAGGCTAGACACAGGCTAGACATAGGCTAGACACAGGCTAGACACAGGCTAGGCATAGGCTAGGCACAAGCTAGGCACAGGCTAGACACAGGCTAGACACAGGCTAGACACAGGCTAGACACAGGCTAGACACAGGCTAGACACAGGCTAGACACAGGCTAGACACAGGCTAGACACAGGCTAGACACTGGCTGGGAACAGGCTAGACACTGGCTAGGCACAGGCTATACATTGGCTAGGTACAGGCTAGGCACTGGCTAGGTACAGGCTAGGTACTGGCTAGGTACTGGCTAGGCACTGGCTAGGTACAGGCTATGCAAACGCCAGTCACAGGCAAGGCACAGGCTAGACACTGGCTAGGCACAGGCTTGGCACAGAATAGATACAGGCTGGACACAGGCTAGACACAGGCTAGGCACAGGCTAGGCACAGGCTAGGCACAGGCTAGACACAGGCTAGACACAGGCTAGGGCAGACACTGGCTAGACACAGGCTAGACATAGGCTAGACACAGGCTAGACACAGGCTAGACACAGGCTAGACACAGGCTAGACATAGGCTAGACACAGGCTGGACACAGGCTAGACTCAGGCTAGGCACAGGCTAGGCACAGGCTAGACACAGGCTAGACATAGGCTAGACACAGGCTAGACATAGGCTAGACACAGGCTAGACACAGGCTAGGCATAGGCTAGGCACAAGCTAGGCACAAGCTAGGCACAGGCTAGACACAGGCTAGACACAGGCTAGACACAGGCTGGACACAGGCTAGACTCAGGCTAGGCACATGCTAGACACAGGCTAGACACAGGCTAGACAGACTAGACCAGGCTAGACACAGGCTAGACCCAGGCTAGACACAGGCTAGACACATTCTAGACACAGGCTAGACACAGGCTAGACACAAGCTAGACACAGGCTAGACACCGGCTTGACATCGTCAAGACACAGACTACACACAGGCTAGACAGAGGCTATACACTGGCTAGGCACAGGCTAGACTCTGGCTATGCACAGGCTAGACAAAGGCTTGACACTGGCTAGGCACAGGCTAGGCACTGGCTAGACACTGGCTAGGCACACACTATGCACATGCCAGTCTCAGGCGAGGCACAGGCTAGACAGAGGCTAGACACTGGCTGGGCACAGGCTATGCACATGCCAGTCACAGGCAAGGCACAGGCCAGACACAGGCTAGACACTGGCTGGGCACAGGCTAGATACTGGCTTGGCACAGGCTAGACACTGGCTAGGCACAGGCTATACATTGGCTAGGTACAGGCTAGGCACTGGCTAGGTACAGGCTAGGTACTGGCTAGGTACAGGCTAGGCACTGGCTAGGTACAGGCTAGGCAGAGGCTAGGCACAGGCCATGCACATGCCAGTCACAGGCAAGGCACAGGCTAGACACAGGTTAGACACTGGCTAGACACAGGCTAGACACTGGCTAGGCACTGGCTAGGCACAGGCTATACATTGGCTAGGTACAGGCTAGGCACTGGCTAGGTACAGGCTAGGTACTGGCTAGGTACAGGCTAGGCACTGGCTAGGTACAGGCTAGGTACAGGCTAGGCAGAGGCTAGCCACTGGCTATGCAAATGCCAGTCACAGGCAAGGCACAGGCTAGACACAGGCTAGACACTGGCTAGACACAGGCTAGACACAGGCTAGGCACAGGCTAGACACAGCCTAGGCACAGGCTAGACACAGGCTAGGCACAGGCTAGGCACAGGCTAGGCACAGGCTAGACACAGGCTAGACATAGGCTAGACACAGGCTAGACATAGGCTAGACACAGGCTAGACAAAGGCTAGGCACAGGCTAGGCACAGGCTAGGCACAAGCTAGGCACAAGCTAGGCACAGGCTAGACACAGGCTAGACACAGGCTAGACACAGGCAAGACACAGGCTAGACACAGGCTACACACAGACTAGACACATGCTAGACACAGGCTAGACACAGGCTAGACACCGGCTTGACACCGTCAAGACACAGACTAGACACAGGCTAGACAGAGTCTATACACTGGCTAGGTACAGGCTAGACAAAGGCTTGACACTGGCTAGGCACACGCTAGGCACTGGCTAGACACTGGCTAGGCACAGGCTATGCACATGCCAGTCACAGGCAAGGCACACGCCAGACACAGGCTAGACACTGGCTGGGCACAGGCTAGACACTGGCTAGCCACAGGCTGGAGACTGGCTAGGCACAGGCTATACATTGGCTAGGTACAGGCTAGGCACTGGCTATGTACAGGCTAGGTACTGGCTAGGTACAGGCTAGGCACTGGCTAGGTACAGGCTAGGCGGAGGCTAGGCACAGGCTATGCACATGTCAGTCACAGGCAAGGCACAGGCTAGACACAGGCTAGGCACTGGCTAGGCACAGGCTAGACACTGGCTTGGCACAGACTAGACACTGGCTAAGCACAGGCTAGACACAGGCTAGAAACAGGCTAGACACAGGCTAGACACAGGCTAGACACAGGCTAGACACAGGCTAGGCACATTCTAGACACAGGCTAGACACAGGCTAGACACCGGCTTGACACCGTCAAGACACAGACTAGACACAGGCTAGACAGAGTCTATACACTGGCTAGGCACAGGCTAGACAAAGGCTTGACACTGGCTAGGCACAGGCTAGGCACTGGCTTGATACTGGCTAGGCACAGGCTAGACACAGCTGAGACACCGGCTAGGAACGGGCTAGACACCGGCTAGACACCGTCAAGACACAGACTAGACACAGGCTAGACAGAGGCTATACACTGGCTAGGCACAGGCTAGACTCTGGCTATGCACAGGCTATGCACATGCCAGTCTCAGGCTAGACACAGGCTAGACACAGGCTAGGCACAGGCTAGGCACAAGCTAGGCACAAGCTAGGCACAGGCTAGGCACAGGCTAGGCACTGGCTAGGCACAGGCTAGGCACAGGCTAGATACAGGCTAGATACAGGCTAGGCACAAGCTAGACACAGGCTAGACATAGGCTAGACACAGGCTAGGCACAGGCTAGGCACAAGCTAGGCAAAAGCTATGCACAGGCTAGGCACAGGCTAGGTACAGGCTAGGCACTGGCTAGGCACAGGCTAGGCACAGGCTAGACACCGGCTAGACACAGGCAAGACAAAGACTAGACACAGGCTAGACAGAGGCTATACACTGGCTAGGCACAGGCTAGACTCTGGCTATGCACAGGCCATGCACATGCCAGTCTCAGGCAAGGCATAGGCTAGGCACAGGCTATGCACATGCCAGTCAGAGGCAAGGCACAGGCAAGACACAGGCTAGACACTGGCTAGGCACAGGCTAGACACTGGCTTGGCACAGACTAGGCACTGACTAAGCACAGGCTAGACACAGGCTAGAAACTGGCTAGGCACAGACTAGACACAGGCTAGACACTGGCTGGGCACAGGCTAGACACAGGCTAGACACAGGCTAGACACAGGCTAGACACAGGCTAGACACAGGCTAGACACAGGGTAGACACAGGCTAGAAACAGGCTAGACACAGGCTAGACACAGGCTAGACACTGGCTGGGAACAGGTTAGACACTGGCTAGGCACAGGCTATACATTGGCTAAGCACAAACTAAGCACAGCCGAGACACCGGCTAGGCACAGGCTAGACACCAGCTAGACACCGTCAAGAGACAGACTAGACACAGGCTAGACAGAGGCTATACACTGGCTAGGCACAGGCTAGACTCTGGCTAGACACAGGCTAGACACAGGCTAGACACTGGCTAGGCACAGGCTAGACACTGGCTAGGTACAGGTTAGGCACTGGCTAGGTACAGGCTGGGCAGAGGCTAGCCACATGCTAGACAGAGGCTAGAAAAAGGCTAGACACAGGCTAGACACAGGCTAGACACAGGCTAGACACAGGCTAGACACAGGCTAGACACAGGCTAGACACAGGCTAGACACAGGCTAGACACAGGCAAGACACAGGCTAGACACAGGCTAGACACAGGCTAGACACAGGCTAGACACAGGCTAGACACTGGCTAGACACTGGCTAGACACAGGCTAGACACTGGCTAGACACAGGCTAGACACAGGCTAGACACAGGCTAGACACAGGCTAGACACAGGCTAGACACTGGCTGGGAACAGGCTAGACACTGGCTAGGCACAGGCTAGGCACAGGCTAGACACAGGCTAGACATAGGCTAGACACTGGCTAGACACAGGCTAGACACAGGCTAGACACAGGCTAGACACAGGCTAGACACAGGCTAGACACAGGCTAGACACTGGCTGGGAACAGGCTAGACACTGGCTAGGCACAGGCTAGACACAGGCTAGACACAGGCTAGACACAGGCTAGACACAGGCTAGACACAGGCTAGACACAGGCTAGACACAGGCGAGACACAGGCTAGACACAGGCTAGACACAGTCTAGACACTGGCTGGGAACAGGCTAGACACTGGCTAGGCACAGGCTATACATTGGCTAGGTACAGGCTAGGCACTGGCTAGGTACAGGCTAGGTACTGCCTAGGTACAAGCTAGGCACTGGCTAGGTACAGGCTAGGTACAGCCTAGGCACAGGCTAGACACAGGCTAGGCACAGGCTAGGCACAGGCTAGACACAGGCTAGACATAGGCTAGACACAGGCTAGACAAAGGCTAGGCACAGGCTAGGCACAGGCTAGGCACAAGCTAGGCACAAGCTAGGCACAGGCTAGACACAGGCTAGACACAGGCTAGACACAGGCAAGACACAGGCTAGACACAGGCTACACACAGGCTAGACACATGCTAGACACAGGCTAGGCACAGGCTAGACACCGGCTAGACACAGGCAAGACAAAGACTAGACACAGGCTAGACAGAGGCTATACACTGGCAAGGCACAGGCTAGACTCTGGCTATGCACAGGCTATGCACATGCCAGTCTCAGGCAAGGCATAGGCTAGGCACAGGCTATGCACATGCCAGTCAGAGGCAAGGCACAGGCAAGACACAGGCTAGACACTGGCTAGGCACAGGCTAGACACTGGCTTGGCACAGACTAGGCACTGACTAAGCACAGGCTAGACACAGGCTAGAAACTGGCTAGGCACAGACTAGACACAGGCTAGACACTGGCTGGGCACAGGCTAGACACAGGCTAGACACAGGCTAGACACAGGCTAGACACAGGCTAGACACAGGCTAGACACAGGGTAGACACAGGCTAGAAACAGGCTAGACACAGGCTAGACACAGGCTAGACACTGGCTGGGAACAGGCTAGACACTGGCTAGGCACAGGCTATACATTGGCTAAGCACAAACTAAGCACAGCCGAGACACCGGCTAGGCACAGGCTAGACACCAGCTAGACACCGTCAAGAGACAGACTAGACACAGGCTAGACAGAGGCTATACACTGGCTAGGCACAGGCTAGACTCTGGCTAGACACAGGCTAGACACAGGCTAGACACTGGCTAGGCACAGGCTAGACACTGGCTAGGTACAGGCTAGGCACTGGCTAGGTACAGGCTAGGCACTGGCTAGGTACAGGTTAGGCACTGGCTAGGTACAGGCTGGGCAGAGGCTAGCCACATGCTAGACAGAGGCTAGAAAAAGGCTAGACACAGGCTAGACACAGGCTAGACACAGGCTAGACACAGGCTAGACACAGGCTAGACACAGGCTAGACACAGGCTAGACACAGGCTAGACACAGGCTAGACACAGGCTAGACACAGGCTAGACACAGGCTAGACACAGGCTAGACACAGGCTAGACACAGGCTAGACACTGGCTAGACACTGGCTAGACACAGGCTAGACACTGGCTAGACACAGGCTAGACACTGGCTAGGCACAGGCTAGACACAGGCTAGACATAGGCTAGACACTGGCTAGACACAGGCTAGACACAGGCTAGACACAGGCTAGACACAGGCTAGACACAGTCTAGACACTGGCTGGGAACAGGCTAGACACTGGCTAGGCACAGGCTAGACACAGGCTAGACACAGGCTAGACACAGGCTAGACATAGGATAGACACAGGCTAGACACAGGCTAGACACAGGCGAGACACAGGCTAGACACAGGCTAGACACAGTCTAGACACTGGCTGGGAACAGGCTAGACACTGGCTAGGCACAGGCTATACATTGGCTAGGTACAGGCTAGGCACTGGCTAGGTACAGGCTAGGTACTGCCTAGGTACAGGCTAGGCACTGGCTAGGTACAGGCTAGGTACAGCCTAGGCACAGGCTAGACACAGGCTAGGCACAGGCTAGGCACAGGCTAGACACAGGCTAGACATAGGCTAGACACAGGCTAGACAAAGGCTAGGCACAGGCTAGGCACAGGCTAGGCACAAGCTAGGCACAAGCTAGGCACAGGCTAGACACAGGCTAGACACAGGCTAGACACAGGCAAGACACAGGCTAGACACAGGCTACACACAGGCTAGACACATGCTAGACACAGGCTAGACACAGGCTAGACACCGGCTTGACACCGTCAAGACACAGACTAGACACAGGCTAGACAGAGTCTATACACTGGCTAGGCACAGGCTAGGCACTGGCTAGACACTGGCTAGGCACAGGCTATGCACATGCCAGTCACAGGCAAGGCACACGCCAGACACAGGCTAGACACTGGCTGGGCACAGGCTAGACACTGGCTAGGCACAGGCTGGACACTGGCTAGGCACAGGCTATACATTGGCTAGGTACAGGCTAGGCACTGGCTAGGTACAGGCTAGGTACTGGCTAGGTACAGGCTAGGCATTGGCTAGGTACAGGCTAGGCAGAGGCTAGGCACAGGCTATGCACATGTCAGTCACAGGCAAGGCACAGGCTAGACACAGGCTAGGCACTGGCTAGGCACAGGCTAGACACTGGCTTGGCACAGACTAGACACTGGCTAGACACAGGCTAGAAACAGGCTAGACACAGGCTAGACACAGGCTAGACACAGGCTAGACACAGGCTAGACACAGGCTAGGCACATGCTAGACACAGGCTAGACACAGGCTAGACACTGGCTTGACACCGTCAAGACACAGACTAGACACAGGCTAGACAGAGTCTATACACTGGCTAGGCACAGGCTAGACAAAGGCTTGACACTGGCTAGGCACAGGCTAGGCACTGGCTTGACACTGGCTAGGCACAGGCTATGCACATGCCAGTCACAGGCAAGGCACAGGCCAGACACAGGCTAGACTCTGGCTAGGCACAGGCTAGACACTGGCTAGGCACAAGCTGGACACTGGCTAGGCACAGGCTATACATTGGCTAGGTACAGGCTAGGTACTGGCTAGGTTCAGGCTAGGCACTGGCTAGGTACAGGCTAGGCAGAGGCTAGGCACAGGCTATGCACATGTCAGTCACAGGCAAGGCACAGGCTAGACACAGGCTAGGCACTGGCTAGGCACAGGCTAGACACTGGCTTGGCACAGACTAGACACTGGCTAAGCACAGGCTAGACACAGGCTAGAAACAGGCTAGACACAGGCTAGACACAGGCTAGACACAGGCTAGAACTGGCTGGGTACAGGCTATACATTGGCTAGGTACAGGCTAGGTACTGGATAGGTACAGGCTAGGCAGAGGCTAGGCTCATGCTATGCAAATGCCAGTCACAAGCAAGGCACAGGCTAGACACAGGCTAGACACTGGCTAGGCATAGGCTAGACACTGGCTTGGCACAGACAAGACAAAGGCTAAGCACAGGCTAGACACAGGCTAGACACAGGCTAGACACAGGCTAGACACAGGCTAGACACAGGCTAGACACAGGCTAGACACAGGCTAGACACAGGCTAGACACTGGCTAGACACAGGCTAGACACAGGCTAGACACAGGCTAGACACAGGATAGACACAGGATAGACACAGGCTAGACACAGGCTAGACACAGGCTAGACACGGGCTAGACACAGGATAGACAAAATCTAGACACAGGCTAGACACAGGCTAGACACAGGCTAGACACAGGCTAGACAAAATCTAGACACAGGCTAGACACAGGCTAGACACAGGCTAGACACAGGCTAGACACAGGCTAGACACAGGCTAGACATAGGCTAGACACAGGCTAGACACAGGCTAGGCACAGGCTAGACATAGGCTAGGCATAGGCTAGACACAGGCTAGGCATAGGCTAGACACAGGCTAGGCACAGGCTAGGCACAGGCTAGACACAGGCTAGACACAGGCTAGACACAGGCTAGACATAGGCTAGACACAGGCTAGACACAGGCTAGGCACAAGCTAGGCACAAGCTAGGCACAAGCTAGGCACAAGCTAGGCACAGGCCAGGCACAGGCTAGGCACTGGCTAGGCACAGGCTAGGCACAGGCTAGGCACAAACTAGGCACAGCTGAGACACCGGCTAGGAACAGGCTAGACACCGGCTAGACACCGTCAAGACACAGACTAGACACAGGCTAGACAGAGGCTATACACTGGCTAGGCACAGGCTAGACTCTGGCTATGCACAGGCTATGCACATGCCAGTCTCAGGCTAGACACAGGCTAGGCACAGGCTAGACACAGGCTAGACATAGGCTAGACACAGGCTAGACACAGGCTAGGCACAGGCTACACATAGGCTAGACACAGGCTAGACACAGGCTAGGCACAGGCTAGACACAGGCTAGGCACAGGCTAGACACAGGCTAGGCACAGGCTAGGCATAGGCTAGATACAGGCTAGGCACAGGCTAGACACAGGCTAGACATAGGCTAGACACAGGCTAGACACAGGCTAGGCACAGGCTAGGCACAAGCTAGACACAGGCTAGACACAGGCTAGACACAGGCTAGACACAGGCTAGACACAGGCTAGACACAGGCTAGACATAGGCTAGACACAGGCTAGACACAGGCTAGGCACAGGCTAGACATAGGCTAGGCATAGGCTAGACACAGGCTAGGCATAGGCTAGACACAGGCTAGGCACAGGCTAGGCACAGGCTAGACACAGGCTAGACACAGGCTAGACACAGGCTAGACATAGGCTAGACACAGGCTAGACACAGGCTAGGCACAAGCTAGGCACAAGCTAGGCACAAGCTAGGCACAGGCTAGGCACAGGCCAGGCACAGGCTAGGCACTGGCTAGGCACAGGCTAGGCACAGGCTAGGCACAAACTAGGCACAGCTGAGACACCGGCTAGGAACAGGCTAGACACCGGCTAGACACCGTCAAGACACAGACTAGACACAGGCTAGACAGAGGCTATACACTGGCTAGGCACAGGCTAGACTCTGGCTATGCACAGGCTATGCACATGCCAGTCTCAGGCTAGACACAGGCTAGGCACAGGCTAGACACAGGCTAGACATAGGCTAGACACAGGCTAGACACAGGCTAGGCACAGGCTACACATAGGCTAGACACAGGCTAGACACAGGCTAGGCACAGGCTAGACACAGGCTAGACATAGGCTAGACACAGGCTAGACACAGGCTAGGCACAGGCTAGGCACAAGCTAGGCACAAGCTAGGCACAGGCTAGGCACAGGCTAGGCACAGGCTAGGCACTGGCTAGGCACAGGCTAGGCACAGGCTAGATACAGGCTAGGCACAGGCTAGACACAGGCTAGACATAGGCTAGACACAGGCTAGGCACAGGCTAGGCACAAGCTAGGCAAAAGCTATGCACAGGCTAGGCACAGGCTAGGTACAGGCTAGGCACTGGCTAGGCACAGGCTAGGCACAGGCTAGGCACAGGCTAGACACCGGCTAGACACCGTCAAGACAAAGACTAGACACAGGCTAGACAGAGGCTATACACTGGCTAGGCAGAGGCTAGACTCTGGCTTTGCACAGGCTATGCACATGCCAGTCTCAGGCAGGGCATAGGCTAGGCACAGGCTATGCACATGCCAGTCAGAGGCAAGGCACAGGCAAGACACAGGCTAGACACTGGCTAGGCACAGGCTAGACACTGGCTAGGCACAAGCTAGGCACAAGCTAGGCACAGGCTAGACACAGGCTAGACACAGGCTAGACACAGGGAAGACACAGGCTAGACACAGGCTACACACAGGCTAGACACATGCTAGACACAGGCTAGGCACAGGCTAGACACCGGCTAGACACAGGCAAGACAAAGACTAGACACAGGCTAGACAGAGGCTATACACTGGCTAGGCACAGGCTAGACTCTGGCTATGCACAGGCTATGCACATGCCAGTCTCAGGCAAGGCATAGGCTAGGCACAGGCTATGCACATGCCAGTCAGAGGCAAGGCACAGGCAAGACACAGGCTAGACACTGGCTAGGCACAGGCTAGACACTGGCTTGGCACAGACTAGGCACTGACTAAGCACAGGCTAGACACAGGCTAGAAACTGGCTAGGCACAGACTAGACACAGGCTAGACACTGGCTGGGCACAGGCTAGACACAGGCTAGACACAGGCTAGACACAGGCTAGACACAGGCTAGACACAGGCTAGACACAGGGTAGACACAGGCTAGAAACAGGCTAGACACAGGCTAGACACAGGCTAGACACTGGCTGGGAACAGGCTAGACACTGGCTAGGCACAGGCTATACATTGGCTAAGCACAAACTAAGCACAGCCGAGACACCGGCTAGGCACAGGCTAGACACCAGCTAGACACCGTCAAGAGACAGACTAGACACAGGCTAGACAGAGGCTATACACTGGCTAGGCACAGGCTAGACTCTGGCTAGACACAGGCTAGACACAGGCTAGACACAGGCTAGACACAGGCTAGACACTGGCTAGGCACAGGCTAGACACTGGCTAGGTACAGGCTAGGCACTGGCTAGGTACAGGCTAGGCACTGGCTAGGTACAGGTTAGGCACTGGCTAGGTACAGGCTGGGCAGAGGATAGCCACATGCTAGACAGAGGATAGAAAAAGGCTAGACACAGGCTAGACACAGGCTAGACACAGGCTAGACACAGGCTAGACACAGGCTAGACACAGGCTAGACACAGGCTAGACACAGGCTAGACACAGGCTAGACACAGGCTAGACACAGGCTAGACACTGGCTAGACACTGGCTAGACACAGGCTAGACACTGGCTAGACACAGGCTAGACACAGGCTAGACACAGGCTAGACACAGGCTAGACACTGGCTGGGAACAGGCTAGACACTGGCTAGGCACAGGCTAGACACAGGCTAGACATAGGCTAGACACAGGCTAGACATAGGCTAGACACTGGCTAGACACAGGATAGACACAGGCTAGACACAGGCTAGACACAGTCTAGACACTAGCTGGGAACAGGCTAGACACTGGCTAGGCACAGGCTAGACACAGGCTAGACACAGGCCAGACACAGGCTAGACACAGGCTAGACACAGGCTAGACACAGTCTAGACACTGGCTAGGCACAGTCTAGACACTGGCTGGGAACTGGCTAGGCACAGGCTATACATTGGCTAGGTACAGGCTAGGCACTGGCTAGGTACAGGCTAGGTATTGCCTAGGTACAGGCTAGGCACTGGCTAGGCACAGGCTAGGTACAGCCTAGGCACAGGCTAGACACAGGCTAGGCACAGGCTAGGCACAGGCTAGACACAGGCTAGATATAGGCTAGACACAGGCTAGACAAAGGCTAGGCACAGGCTAGGCACAGGCTAGGCACAAGCTAGGCACAAGCTAGGCACAGGCTAGACACAGGCTAGACACAGGCTAGACACAGGCTAGACACAGGCTAGACACAGGCTAGACACAGGCTAGACATAGGCTAGACACAGGCTAGACACAGGCTAGGCACAAGCTAGGCACAAGCTAGGCACAAGCTAGGCACAGGCTAGGCACAGGCCAGGCACAGGCTAGGCACTGGCTAGGCACAGGCTAGGCACAGGCTAGGCACAAACTAGGCACAGCTGAGACACCGGCTAGGAACAGGCTAGACACCGGCTAGACACCGTCAAGACACAGACTAGACACAGGCTAGACAGAGGCTATACACTGGCTAGGCACAGGCTAGACTCTGGCTATGCACAGGCTATGCACATGCCAGTCTCAGGCTAGACACAGGCTAGGCACAGGCTAGACACAGGCTAGACATAGGCTAGACACAGGCTAGACACAGGCTAGGCACAGGCTACACATAGGCTAGACACAGGCTAGACACAGGCTAGGCACAGGCTAGACACAGGCTAGACATAGGCTAGACACAGGCTAGACACAGGCTAGGCACAGGCTAGGCACAAGCTAGGCACAAGCTAGGCACAGGCTAGGCACAGGCTAGGCACAGGCTAGGCACTGGCTAGGCACAGGCTAGGCACAGGCTAGATACAGGCTAGGCACAGGCTAGACACAGGCTAGACATAGGCTAGACACAGGCTAGGCACAGGCTAGGCACAAGCTAGGCAAAAGCTATGCACAGGCTAGGCACAGGCTAGGTACAGGCTAGGCACTGGCTAGGCACAGGCTAGGCACAGGCTAGGCACAGGCTAGACACCGGCTAGACACCGTCAAGACAAAGACTAGACACAGGCTAGACAGAGGCTATACACTGGCTAGGCACAGGCTAGACTCTGGCTTTGCACAGGCTATGCACATGCCAGTCTCAGGCAGGGCATAGGCTAGGCACAGGCTATGCACATGCCAGTCAGAGGCAAGGCACAGGCAAGACACAGGCTAGACACTGGCTAGGCACAGGCTAGACACTGGCTAGGCACAAGCTAGGCACAAGCTAGGCACAGGCTAGACACAGGCTAGACACAGGCTAGACACAGGGAAGACACAGGCTAGACACAGGCTACACACAGGCTAGACACATGCTAGACACAGGCTAGGCACAGGCTAGACACCGGCTAGACACAGGCAAGACAAAGACTAGACACAGGCTAGACAGAGGCTATACACTGGCTAGGCACAGGCTAGACTCTGGCTATGCACAGGCTATGCACATGCCAGTCTCAGGCAAGGCATAGGCTAGGCACAGGCTATGCACATGCCAGTCAGAGGCAAGGCACAGGCAAGACACAGGCTAGACACTGGCTAGGCACAGGCTAGACACTGGCTTGGCACAGACTAGGCACTGACTAAGCACAGGCTAGACACAGGCTAGAAACTGGCTAGGCACAGACTAGACACAGGCTAGACACTGGCTGGGCACAGGCTAGACACAGGCTAGACACAGGCTAGACACAGGCTAGACACAGGCTAGACACAGGCTAGACACAGGGTAGACACAGGCTAGAAACAGGCTAGACACAGGCTAGACACAGGCTAGACACTGGCTGGGAACAGGCTAGACACTGGCTAGGCACAGGCTATACATTGGCTAAGCACAAACTAAGCACAGCCGAGACACCGGCTAGGCACAGGCTAGACACCAGCTAGACACCGTCAAGAGACAGACTAGACACAGGCTAGACAGAGGCTATACACTGGCTAGGCACAGGCTAGACTCTGGCTAGACACAGGCTAGACACAGGCTAGACACAGGCTAGACACAGGCTAGACACTGGCTAGGCACAGGCTAGACACTGGCTAGGTACAGGCTAGGCACTGGCTAGGTACAGGCTAGGCACTGGCTAGGTACAGGTTAGGCACTGGCTAGGTACAGGCTGGGCAGAGGATAGCCACATGCTAGACAGAGGATAGAAAAAGGCTAGACACAGGCTAGACACAGGCTAGACACAGGCTAGACACAGGCTAGACACAGGCTAGACACAGGCTAGACACAGGCTAGACACAGGCTAGACACAGGCTAGACACAGGCTAGACACTGGCTAGACACTGGCTAGACACAGGCTAGACACTGGCTAGACACAGGCTAGACACAGGCTAGACACAGGCTAGACACAGGCTAGACACTGGCTGGGAACAGGCTAGACACTGGCTAGGCACAGGCTAGACACAGGCTAGACATAGGCTAGACACAGGCTAGACATAGGCTAGACACTGGCTAGACACAGGCTAGACACAGGCTAGACACAGGCTAGACACAGTCTAGACACTAGCTGGGAACAGGCTAGACACTGGCTAGGCACAGGCTAGACACAGGCTAGACACAGGCCAGACACAGGCTAGACACAGGCTAGACACAGGCTAGACACAGTCTAGACACTGGCTAGGCACAGTCTAGACACTGGCTGGGAACTGGCTAGGCACAGGCTATACATTGGCTAGGTACAGGCTAGGCACTGGCTAGGTACAGGCTAGGTATTGCCTAGGTACAGGCTAGGCACTGGCTAGGCACAGGCTAGGTACAGCCTAGGCACAGGCTAGACACAGGCTAGGCACAGGCTAGGCACAGGCTAGACACAGGCTAGATATAGGCTAGACACAGGCTAGACAAAGGCTAGGCACAGGCTAGGCACAGGCTAGGCACAAGCTAGGCACAAGCTAGGCACAGGCTAGACACAGGCTAGACACAGGCTAGACACAGGCAAGACACAGGCTAGACACAGGCTACACAAAGGCTAGACACATGCTAGACACAGGCTAGACACAGGCTAGACACCGGCTTGACACCGTCAAGACACAGACTAGACACAGGCTAGACAGAGTCTATACACTGGCTAGGTACAGGCTAGACAAAGGCTTGACACTGGCTAGGCACTGGCTAGGCACTGGCTAGACACTGGCTAGGCACAGGCTATGCACATGCCAGTCACAGGCAAGGCACACGCCAGACACAGGCTAGACACTGGCTGGGCACAGGCTAGACACTGGCTAGGCACAGGCTGGACACTGGCTAGGCACAGGCTATACATTGGCTAGGTACAGGCTAGGCACTGGCTAGGTACAGGCTAGGTACTGGCTAGGTACAGGCTAGGCATTGGCTAGGTACAGGCTAGGCAGAGGCTAGGCACAGGCTATGCACATGTCAGTCACAGGCAAGGCACAGGCTAGACACAGGCTAGGCACTGGCTAGGCACAGGCTAGACACTGGCTTGGCACAGACTAGACACTGGCTAAGCACAGGCTAGACACAGGCTAGAAACAGGCTAGACACAGGCTAGACACAGGCTAGACACAGGCTAGACACAGGCTAGGCACATGCTAGACACAGGCTAGACACAGGCTAAACACCGGCTTGACACCGTCAAGACACAGACTAGACACAGGCTAGACAGAGTCTATACACTGGCTAGGCACAGGCTAGACAAAGGCTTGACACTGGCTAGGCACAGGCTAGGCACTGGCTTGACACTGGCTAGGCACAGGCTATGCACATGCCAGTCACAGGCAAGGCACAGGCCAGACACAGGCTAGACACTGGCTAGGCACAGGCTAGACACTGGCTAGGCACAGGCTGGACACTGGCTAGGCACAGGCTATACATTGGCTAGGTACAGGCTAGGCACTGGCTAGGTACAGGCTAGGTACTGGCTAGGTACAGGCTAGGCACTGGCTAGGTACAGGCTAGGCAGAGGCTAGGCACAGGCTATGCACATGTCAGTCACAGGCAAGGCACAGGCTAGACACAGGCTAGGCACTGGCTAGGCACAGGCTAGACACTGGCTTGGCACAGACTAGACACTGGCTAAGCACAGGCTAGACACAGGCTAGAAACAGGCTAGACACAGGCTAGACACAGGCTAGACACAGGCTAGACACTGGCTGGGTACAGGCTATACATTGGCTAGGTACAGGCTAGGTACTGGCTAGGTACAGGCTAGGCAGAGGCTAGGCTCATGCTATGCAAATGCCAGTCACAAGCAAGGCACAGGCTAGACACAGGCTAGACACTGGCTAGGCATAGGCTAGACACTGGCTTGGCACAGACAAGAAAAAGGCTAAGCACAGGCTTGACACAGGCTAGACACAGGCTAGACACAGGCTAGACACAGGCTAGACACAGGCTAGACACAGGCTAGACACAGGCTAGACACAGGCTAGACACAGGCTAGACACAGGCTAGACACAGGCTAGACACAGGCTAGACACAGGCTAGACACAGGCTAGACACAGGCTAGACACAGGCTAGACACAGGCTAGACACAGGCTAGACAGGCTAGACACAGGCTAGACACAGGCTAGACACAGGATAGACACAGGCTAGACACAGGCTAGACACAGGCTAGACACGGGCTAGACACAGGATAGACAAAATCTAGACACAGGCTAGACACAGGCTAGACAAAATCTAGACACAGGCTAGACACAGGCTAGACACAGGCTAGACACAGGCTAGACACAGGCTAGACACAGGTAGACACAGGCTAGACACAGGCTAGACACAGGCTAGACACAGGCTAGACACAGGCTAGACACAGGCAAGGCACAGGCTAGACACAGGCTAGACACTGGCTAGACACTGGCTAGACACAGGCTAGACACAGGCTAGACACTGGCTAGACACAGGCTAGACACAGGCTAGACACAGGCTAGACACAGGCTAGACACTGGCTGGGAACAGGCTAGACACTGGCTAGGCACAGGCTAGACACAGGCTAGACATAGGCTAGACACAGGCTAGACATAGGCTAGACACTGGCTAGACACAGGCTAGACACAGGCTAGACACAGGCTAGACACAGTCTAGACACTAGCTGGGAACAGGCTAGACACTGGCTAGGCACAGGCTAGACACAGGCTAGACACAGGCCAGACACAGGCTAGACACAGGCTAGACACAGGCTAGACACAGTCTAGACACTGGCTAGGCACAGTCTAGACACTGGCTGGGAACTGGCTAGGCACAGGCTATACATTGGCTAGGTACAGGCTAGGCACTGGCTAGGTACAGGCTAGGTATTGCCTAGGTACAGGCTAGGCACTGGCTAGGCACAGGCTAGGTACAGCCTAGGCACAGGCTAGACACAGGCTAGGCACAGGCTAGGCACAGGCTAGACACAGGCTAGACATAGGCTAGACACAGGCTAGACAAAGGCTAGGCACAGGCTAGGCACAGGCTAGGCACAAGCTAGGCACAAGCTAGGCACAGGCTAGACACAGGCTAGACACAGGCTAGACACAGGCAAGACACAGGCTAGACACAGGCTACACAAAGGCTAGACACATGCTAGACACAGGCTAGACACAGGCTAGACACCGGCTTGACACCGTCAAGACACAGACTAGACACAGGCTAGACAGAGTCTATACACTGGCTAGGTACAGGCTAGACAAAGGCTTGACACTGGCTAGGCACTGGCTAGGCACTGGCTAGACACTGGCTAGGCACAGGCTATGCACATGCCAGTCACAGGCAAGGCACACGCCAGACACAGGCTAGACACTGGCTGGGCACAGGCTAGACACTGGCTAGGCACAGGCTGGACACTGGCTAGGCACAGGCTATACATTGGCTAGGTACAGGCTAGGCACTGGCTAGGTACAGGCTAGGTACTGGCTAGGTACAGGCTAGGCATTGGCTAGGTACAGGCTAGGCAGAGGCTAGGCACAGGCTAGACACAGGCTAGACAAAGGCTAGACACAGGCTAGACACAGGCTAGACACAGGCTAGACACAGGCTAGACACAGGCTAGACACAGGCTAGACACAGGCTAGACACAGGCTAGACACAGGCTAGAAACAGGCTAGACACAGGCTAGACACAGGCTAGACACAGGCTAGGCACATGCTAGACACAGGCTAGACACAGGCTAGACACCGGCTTGACACCGTCAAGACACAGACTAGACACAGGCTAGACAGAGTCTATACACTGGCTAGGCACAGGCTAGACAAAGGATTGACACTGGCTAGGCACAGGCTAGGCACTGGCTTGACACTGGCTAGGCACAGGCTATGCACATGCCAGTCACAGGCAAGGCACAGGCCAGACACAGGCTAGACACTGGCTAGGCACAGGCTAGACACTGGCTAGGCACAGGCTGGACACTGGCTAGGCACAGGCTATACATTGGCTAGGTACAGGCTAGGCACTGGCTAGGTACAGGCTAGGTACTGGCTAGGTACAGGCTAGGCACTGGCTAGGTACAGGCTAGGCAGAGGCTAGGCACAGGCTATGCACATGTCAGTCACAGGCAAGGCACAGGCTAGACACAGGCTAGGCACTGGCTAGGCACAGGCTAGACACTGGCTTGGCACAGACTAGACACTGGCTAAGCACAGGCTAGACACAGGCTAGAAACAGGCTAGACACAGGCTAGACACAGGCTAGACACAGGCTAGACACTGGCTGGGTACAGGCTATACATTGGCTAGGTACAGGCTAGGTACTGGCTAGGTACAGGCTAGGCAGAGGCTAGGCTCATGCTATGCAAATGCCAGTCACAAGCAAGGCACAAGCAAGGCACAGGCTAGACACAGGCTAGACACTGGCTAGGCATAGGCTAGACACTGGCTTGGCACAGACAAGACAAAGGCTAAGCACAGGCTTGACACAGGCTAGACACAGGCTAGACACAGGCTAGACACAGGCTAGACACAGGCTAGACACAGGCTAGACACAGGCTAGACACAGGCTAGACACAGGCTAGACACAGGCTAGACACAGGCTAGACACAGGCTAGACACAGGCTAGACACAGGCTAGACACAGGCTAGACACAGGCTAGACACAGGCTAGACACAGGATAGACACAGGCTAGACACAGGCTAGACACAGGCTAGACACGGGCTAGACACAGGATAGACAAAATCTAGACACAGGCTAGACACAGGCTAGACAAAATCTAGACACAGGCTAGACACAGGCTAGACACAGGCTAGACATAGGCTAGACACAGGCTAGACACAGGCTAGGCACAGGCTAGACATAGGCTAGGCATAGGCTAGACACAGGCTAGGCATAGGCTAGACACAGGCTAGGCACAGGCTAGGCACAGGCTAGACACAGGCTAGACACAGGCTAGACACAGGCTAGACATAGGCTAGACACAGGCTAGACACAGGCTAGGCACAAGCTAGGCACAAGCTAGGCACAAGCTAGGCACAGGCTAGGCACAGGCCAGGCACAGGCTAGGCACTGGCTAGGCACAGGCTAGGCACAGGCTAGGCACAAACTAGGCACAGCTGAGACACCGGCTAGGAACAGGCTAGACACCGTCAAGCCACAGACTAGACACAGGCTAGACAGAGGCTATACACTGGCTAGGCACAGGCTAGACTCTGGCTATGCACAGGCTATGCACATGCCAGTCTCAGGCTAGACACAGGCTAGGCACAGGCTAGACACAGGCTAGACATAGGCTAGACACAGGCTAGACACAGGCTAGGCACAGGCTACACATAGGCTAGACACAGGCTAGACACAGGCTAGGCACAGGCTAGACACAGGCTAGGCACAGGCTAGACACAGGCTAGGCACAGGCTAGGCATAGGCTAGATACAGGCTAGGCACAGGCTAGACACAGGCTAGACATAGGCTAGACACAGGCTAGACACAGGCTAGGCACAGGCTAGGCACAAGCTAGGCACAAGCTAGGCACAGGCTAGGCACAGGCTAGGCACAGGCTAGGCACTGGCTACGCACAGGCTAGGCACAGACTAGGCAAAGGCTAGACACAGGCTAGACACAGGCTAGACACAGGCTAGACACAGGCTAGACACAGACTAGACACAGGCTAGACATAGGCTAGACACAGGCTTGACATAGGCTAGACACAGGCTAGACACAGGCTAGACACAGGCTTGACACAGGCTAGACACAGGCTAGACACAGGCTAGACACAGGCTAGACACAGGCTAGACACAGGCTAGACACAGGCTACACACAGGCTAGACCCAGGCTAGACACAGGCTAGACACATTCTAGACACAGGCTAGACACAGTCTAGACAACGGCTTCACACCGTCAAGACACAGACTAGACACAGGCTAGACAGAGGCTATACACTGGCTAGGCACAGGCTAGACTCTGGCTATGCACAGGCTAGACAAAGGCTTGACACTGGCTAGGCACAGGCTAGGCACTGGCTAGACACTGGCTAGGCACACGCTATGCACATGCCAGTCTCAGGCGAGGCACAGTCTAGACACAGGCTAGACACTGGCTAGGCTCAGGCTATGCACATGCCAGTCACAGGCAAGGCACAGGCCAGACACAGGCTAGACACTGGCTGGGCATAGGCTAGACACTGGCTAGGCACAGGCTAGACACTGGCTAGGCACAGGCTATACATTGGCTAGGTACAGGCTAGGCACTGGCTAGGTACAGACTAGGTACTAGGTAGGTACAGGCTAGGCACTGGCTAGGTACAGGCTAGGCAGAGGCTAGGCACAGGCTATGCACATGCCAGTCACAGGCAAGGCACAGGCTAGACACAGGCTAGACACAGGCTAGACACAGGCTAGACACAGGGTAGACACAGGCTAGAAACAGGCTAGACACAGGCTAGACACAGGGTAGACACAGGCTAGAAACAGGCTAGACACAGGCTAGACACAGGCTAGACAAAGGCTAGACACAGGCTAGACACAGGCTAGACACAGGCTAGACACAGGCTAGACACAGGCTAGACACAGGCTAAACACAGGCTAGACACAGGCTAGACACAGGCTAGACACAGGCTCGACACAGGCTAGACACTGGCTAGACACAGGCTAGACACAGGCTAGACACAGGCTCGACACAGGCTAGACACAGGCTAGACACAGGCTAGACAGACTAGACCAGGCTAGACACAGGCTAGACCCAGGCTAGACACAGGCTAGACACATTCTAGACACAGGCTAGACACAGGCTAGACACAAGCTAGACACAGGCTAGACACCGGCTTGACATCGTCAAGACACAGACTACACACAGGCTAGACAGAGGCTATACACTGGCTAGGCACAGGCTAGACTCTGGCTATGCACAGGCTAGACAAAGGCTTGACACTGGCTAGGCACAGGCTAGGCACTGGCTAGACACTGGCTAGGCACACACTATGCACATGCCAGGCTCAGGCGAGGCACAGGCTAGACAGAGGCTAGACACTGGCTGGGCACAGGCTATGCACACGCCAGTCACAGGCAAGGCACAGGCCAGACACAGGCTAGACACTGGCTGGGCACAGGCTAGACACTGGCTTGGCACAGGCTAGACACTGGCTAGGCACAGGCTATACATTGGCTAGGTACAGGCTAGGCACTGGCTAGGTACAGGCTAGGTACTGGCTAGGTACAGGCTAGGCACTGGCTAGGTACAGGCTAGGCAGAGGCTAGGCACAGGCCATGCTCATGCCAGTCACAGGCAAGGCACAGGCTAGACACAGGTTAGACACTGGCTAGACACAGGCTAGACACTGGCTAGGCACAGGCTAGGGACAGGCAAGACACAGGCTTGGCACAGACTAGGCACAGGCTAGACACAGGCTAGACACAGGCTAGACACAGGGTAGACACAGGCTAGACACAGACTAGACACAGGCTAGACACAAGCTAGACACAGGCTTGACACAGGCTAGACACAGGCTTGACACAGGCTAGACATAGGCTAGACACAGGCTAGACACAGGCTAGACACAGGCTAGACACAGGCTTGACACAGGCTAGACACAGGCTAGACACAGGCTAGACACAGGCTAGACACAGGCTAGACACAGGCTAGACACAGGCTACACACAGGCTAGACCCAGGCTAGACACAGGCTAGACACATTCTAGACACAGGCTAGACACAGTCTAGACAACGGCTTCACACCGTCAAGACACAGACTAGACACAGGCTAGACAGAGGCTATACACTGGCTAGGCACAGGCTAGACTCTGGCTATGCACAGGCTAGACAAAGGCTTGACACTGGCTAGGCACAGGCTAGGCACTGGCTAGACACTGGCTAGGCACACGCTATGCACATGCCAGTCTCAGGCGAGGCACAGTCTAGACACAGGCTAGACACTGGCTAGGCTCAGGCTATGCACATGCCAGTCACAGGCAAGGCACAGGCCAGACACAGGCTAGACACTGGCTGGGCATAGGCTAGACACTGGCTAGGCACAGGCTAGACACTGGCTAGGCACAGGCTATACATTGGCTAGGTACAGGCTAGGCACTGGCTAGGTACAGACTAGGTACTAGGTAGGTACAGGCTAGGCACTGGCTAGGTACAGGCTAGGCAGAGGCTAGGCACAGGCTATGCACATGCCAGTCACAGGCAAGGCACAGGCTAGACACAGGCTAGACACTGGCTAGGCACAGGCAAGACACTGGCTTGGCACAGACTAAACACTGGCTAAGCACAGGCTAGACACAGGCTAGACACAGGCTAGACATAGGCTAGACACTGGTTAGACACAGGCTAGACACAGGCTAGACACAGGGTAGGCACAGGCTAGATATAGGCTGGACAGAGGCTAGACACAGGCTAGACATAGGCTAGACACTGGCTAGACACAGGCTAGACACAGGCTAGACACAGGCTAGACACAGGCTAGACACAGGCTAGACACAGGCTAGACACAGTCTAGACACTGGCAAGGAACAGGCTAGACACTGGCTAGGCACAGGCTAGACACAGGCTAAACACAGGCTAGACACAGGCTAGACATAGGCTAGACACAGGCTAGACACAGGCTAGACACAGGCTAGACACAGGCTAGACACAGGCTAGACACAGGCTAGACACAGGCTAGACACAGTTTAGACACTGGCTGGGAACAGGCTAGACACTGGCTAGGCACAGGCTATACATTGGCTAGGTACAGGCTAGGCACTGGCTAGGTACAGGCTAGGTACTGGCTAGGTACAGGCTAGGCACTGGCTAGGTACAGGCTAGGCAGAGGCTAGCCACAGGCTATGCAAATGCCAGTCACAGGCAAGGCACAGGCTAGACACAGGCTAGACACTGGCTAGACACAGGCTAGACATAGGCTAGACACAGGCTAGACACAGCCTAGGCACAGGCTAGACACAGGCTAGGCACAGGCTAGGCACAGGCTAGGCACAGGCTAGACACAGGCTAGACATAGGCTAGACACAGGCTAGACAAAGGCTAGGCACAGGCTAGGCACAGGCTAGGCACAGGCTAGGCACAAGCTAGGCACAAGCTAGGCACAGGCTAGACACAGGCTAGACACAGGCTAGACACAGGCAAGACACAGGCTAGACACAGGCTAGACACAGGCTAGACACATGATAGACACCGGCTTGACACCGTCAAGACACAGACTAGACACAGGCTAGACAGAGTCTATACACTGGCTAGGTACAGGCTAGACAAAGGCTTGACACTGGCTAGGCACAGGCTAGGCACTGGGTAGACACTGGCTAGGCACAGGCTATGCACAGGCCAGTCACAGGCAAGGCACAGGCCAGACGCAGGCTAGACACTGGCTGGGCACAGGCTAGACACTGGCTAGGCACAGGCTGGACACTGGCTAGGCACAGGCTATACATTGGCTAGGTACAGGCTAGGCACTGGCTAGGTACAGGCTAGGTACTGGCTAGGTACAGGCTAGGCACTGGCTAGGTACAGGCTAGGCAGAGGCTAGGCACAGGCTATGCACTTGTCAGTCACAGGCAAGGCACAGGCTAGACACAGGCTAGACACTGGCTTGACACAGGCTAGACACAGGGTAGGCACAGGCTAGACATAGGCTAGACATTGGCTGGGAACAGGCTAGACACTGGCTAGGCACAGGCTAGACACAGGCTAGACACAGGCTAGACACAGGCTAGACATAGGCTAGACACAGGCTAGACACAGGCTAGACACAGGCTAGACACAGGCTAGACACAGGCTAGACACAGGCTAGACACTGGCTGGGAACAGGCTAGACACTGGCTAGGCACAGGCTATACATTGGCTAGGTACAGGCTAGGCACTGGCTAGGTACAGGCTAGGTACTGGCTAGGTACAGGCTAGGCACTGGCTAGGTACAGGCTAGGTACATGCTAGGCAGAGGCTAGCCACTGGCTATGCAAATGCCAGTCACAGGCAAGGCACAGGCTAGACACAGGCTAGACACTGGCTAGACACAGGCTAGACACTGGCTAGACACAGGCTAGACACAGGCTAGGCACAGGCTAGACACAGCCTAGGCACAGGCTAGACACAGGCTAGGCACAGGCTAGGCACAGGCTAGACACAGGCTAGACAAAGGCTAGGCACAAGCTAGGCACAAGCTAGGCACAGGCTAGACACAGGCTAGACACAGGCTAGACACAGGCTAGACACAGGCAAGACACAGGCTAGACAAAGGCTACACACAGACTAGACACATGCTAGACACAGGCTAGACACAGGCTAGACACCGGCTTGACACCGTCAAGACACAGACTAGACACAGGCTAGACAGAGTCTATACACTGGCTTGGTACAGGCTAGACAAAGGCTTGACACTGGCTAGGCACAGGCTAGGCACTGGCTAGACACTGGCTAGGCACAGGCTATGCACATGCCAGTCACAGGCAAGGCACACGCCAGACACAGGCTAGACACTGGCTGGGCACAGGCTAGACACTGACTAGCCACAGGCTGGAGACTGGCTAGGCACAGGCTATACATTGGCTAGTTACAGGCTAGGCACTGGCTAGGTACAGGCTAGGTACTGGCTAGGTACAGGCTAGGCACTGGCTAGGTACAGGCTAGGCGGAGGCTAGGCACAGGCTATGCACATGTCAGTCACAGGCAAGGCACAGGCTAGACACAGGCTAGGCACTGGCTAGGCACAGGCTAGACACTGGCTTGGCACAGACTAGACACTGGCTAAGCACAGGCTAGACACAGGCTAGAAACAGGCTAGACACAGGCTAGACACAGGCTAGACACAGGCTAGACACAGGCTAGGCACATGCTAGACACAGGCTAGACACAGGCTAGACACCGGCTTGACACCGTCAAGACACAGACTAGACACAGGCTAGACAGAGTCTATACACTGGCTAGGCACAGGCTAGACAAAGGCTTGACACTGGCTAGGCACAGGCTAGGCACTGGCTTGACACTGGCTAGGCACAGGCTATGCACATGCCAGTCACAGGCAAGGCACAGGCCAGACACAGGCTAGACACTGGCTGGGCACAGGCTAGACACTGGCTAGGCACAGGCTGGACACTGGCTAGGCACAGGCTATACATTGGCTAGGTACAGGCTAGGCACTGGCTAGGTACAGGCTAGGTACTGGCTAGGTACAGGCTAGGCACTGGCTAGGTACAGGCTAGGCAGAGGCTAGGCACAGGCTATGCACATGTCAGTCACAGGCAAGGCACAGGCTAGACACAGGCTAGGCACTGGCTAGGCACAGGCTAGACACTGGCTTGGCACAGACTAGACACTGGCTAAGCACAGGCTAGACACAGGCTAGAAACAGGCTAGACACAGGCTAGACACAGGCTAGACACAGGCTAGACACTGGCTGGGAACAGGCTATACATTGGCTAGGTACAGGCTAGGTACTGGCTAGGTACAGGCTAGGCAGAGGCTAGGCTCATGCTATGCAAATGCCAGTCACAAGCAAGGCCAGGCTAGACACAGGCTAGACACTGGCTAGGCACAGGCTAGACACTGGCTTGGCACAGACAAGACAAAGGCTAAGCACAGGCTAGACACAGGCTAGACACAGGCTAGACACAGGCTAGACACAGGCTAGACACAGGCTAGACACAGGCTAGACACAGGATAGACACAGGCTAGACACAGGCTAGAGACAGGCTAGACACGGGCTAGACACAGGATAGACAAAATCTAGACACAGGCTAGACACAGGCTAGACAAAATCTAGACACAGGCTAGACACAGGCTAGACACAGGCTAGACACAGGCTAGACACAGGCTAGACACAGGCTAGACACAGGCTAGACACAGGCTAGACATAGGCTAGACACAGGCTAGACACAGGCTAGGCACAGGCTAGACATAGGCTAGGCATAGGCTAGACACAGGCTAGGCACAGGCTAGGCACAGGCTAGACACAGGCTAGGCACAGGCTAGACACAGGCTAGACATAGGCTAGACACAGGCTAGACACAGGCTAGGCACAAGCTAGGCACAAGCTAGGCACAAGCTAGGCACAGGCTAGGCACAGGCCAGGCACAGGCTAGGCACTGGCTAGGCACAGGCTAGGCACAGGCTAGGCACAAACTAGGCACAGCTGAGACACCGGCTAGGAACGGGCTAGACACCGGCTAGACACCGTCAAGACACAGACTAGACACAGGCTAGACAGAGGCTATACACTGGCTAGGCACAGGCTAGACTCTGGCTATGCACAGGCTATGCACATGCCAGTCTCAGGCAAGGCATAGGCTAGGCACAGGCTATGCATATGCCAGTCAGAGGCAAGGCACAGGCAAGACACAGGCTAGACACTGGCTAGGCACAGGCTAGACACTGGCTTGGCACAGACTAGGCACTGACTAAGCACAGGCTAGACACAGGCTAGACACAGGCTAGACACAGGCTAGACACAGGCTAGACACTGGCTAGTCACAGGCTAGACACAGGCTAGACACAGGCTAGACACAGGCTAGACACAGGCTAGACACAGGCTGGACACAGGCTAGACACAGGCTAGACACAGGCTAGACACAGGCTAGACACAGGCTAGACACAGGCTAGACACAGGCTAGACACTGGCTAGACACAGGCTAGACACAGGCTAGACACAGGCTAGACACAGGCTAGACACAGGCTCGACACAGGCTAGACACTGGCTAGACACAGGCTAGACACTGGCTAGACACAGGCTCGACACAGGCTAGACACTGGCTAGATACAGGCTAGACACTGGCTAGACACAGGCTAGACACAGGCTAGACACAGGCTAGACACAGGCTAGACACAGCCTAGACACAGGCTAGACACAGGCTAGACACAGGCTAGACACAGGCTAGACACAGGCTAGACACAGGCTAGACACAGGCTAGACACAGGCTAGACACAGGCTAGACACAGGCTAGACACAGGCTAGACACTGGCTGGGTACAGGCTAGACACTGGCTAGGCACAGGCTATACATTGGCTAAGCACAAACTACGCACAGCCGAGACACCGGCTAGGCACAGGCTAGACACCAGCTAGACACCGTCAAGAGACAGACTGAACACAGGCTAGACAGAGGCTATACACTGGCTAGGCACAGGCTAGACTCTGGCTAGACACAGGCTAGGCACATGCCAGTCTCAGGCTAGACACAGGCTAGGCACAGGCTAGACACAGGCTAGACATAGGCTAGACACAGGCTAGACACAGGCTAGGCACAGGCTACACATAGGCTAGACACAGGCTAGACACAGGCTAGACACAGGCTAGGCACAGGCTAGACACAGGCTAGGCACAGGCTAGACACAGGCTAGGCACAGGCTAGGCATAGGCTAGATACAGGCTAGGCACAGGCTAGACACAGGCTAGACATAGGCTAGACACAGGCTAGACACAGGCTAGGCACAGGCTAGGCACAAGCTAGGCACAAGCTAGGCACAGGCTAGGCACAGGCTAGACACAGGCTAGACATAGGCTAGACACAGGCTAGGCACAGGCTAGGCACAAGCTAGGCAAAAGCTATGCACAGGCTAGGCACAGGCTAGGTACAGGCTAGGCACTGGCTAGGCACAGGCTAGGCACAGGCTAGACACCGGCTAGACACCGTCAAGACAAAGACTAGACACAGGCTAGACAGAGGCTATACACTGGCTAGGCACAGGCTAGACTCTGGCTATGCACAGGCTATGCACATGCCAGTCTCAGGCAAGGCATAGGCTAGGCACAGGCTATGCACATGCCAGTCAGAGGAAAGGCACAGGCAAGACACAGGCTAGACACTGGCTAGGCACAGGCTAGACACTGGCTTGGCACAGACTAGGCACTGACTAAGCACAGGCTAGACACAGGCTAGAAACTGGCTAGGCACAGACTAGACACAGGCTAGACACTGGCTGGGCACAGGCTAGACACAGGCTAGACACAGGCTAGACACAGGCTAGACACAGGCTAGACACAGGGTAGACACAGGCTAGAAACAGGCTAGACACAGGCTAGACACAGGCTAGACACAGGCTAGACACAGGCTAGACACAGGCTAGACACAGGCTAGACACAGGCTAGACACAGGCTAGACACAGGCTAGACACAGGCTAGACACAGGCTAGACACAGGCTAGACACAGGCTAGACACAGGCTAGACACAGGCTAGACACAGGCTAGACACAGGCTAGACACAGGCTCGACACAGGCTAGACACTGGCTAGACACTAGCTAGACACAGGCTAGACACTGGCTAGACACAGGCTAGACACAGGCTAGACACAGGCTAGACACAGGCTAGACACAGGCTAGACACAGGCTAGACACTGGCTGGGAACAGGCTAGACACTGGCTAGGCACAGGCTATACATTGGCTAAGCACAAACTATGCACAGCCGAGACATCGGCGAGGAACAGGCTAGACAACAGCTAGACACCGTCAAGAGACAGACTAGACACAGGCTAGACAGAGGCTATACACTGGCTAGGCACAGGCTAGACTCTGGCTAGACACAGGCTAGGCACAGGCTAGACACAGGCTAGGCACAGGCTAGACTCTGGCTAGACACAGGCTAGACACAGGCTAGACACAGGCTAGACACAGGCTAGACACTGGCTGGGAACAGGCTAGACACTGGCTAGGCACAGGCTATACATTGGCTAAGCACAAACTATGCACAGCCGAGACATCGGCTAGGCACAGGCTAGACACCAGCTAGACACCGTCAAGAGACAGACTAGACACAGGCTAGACAGAGGCTATACACTGGCTAGGCACAGGCTAGACTCTGGCTAGACGCAGGCTAGACTGGCTAGGCACAGGCTAGACACTGGCTAGGTACAGGCTAGGCACTGGCTAGGTACAGGCTAGGCACTGGCTAGGTACAGGCTAGGCACTGGCTAGGTACAGGTTAGGCACTGGCTAGGTACAGGCTAGGCAGAGGCTAGCCACATGCTAGACAGAGGCTAGACAAAGGCTAGACACAGGCTAGACACAGGCTAGACACAGGCTAGACACAGGCTAGACACAGGCTAGACACTGGCTAGTCACAGGCTAGACACAGGCTAGACACAGGCTAGACACAGGCTAGACACAGGCTAGACACTGGCTAGACACAGGCTACACACTGGCTAGACACAGGCTAGACACAGGCTAGACACAAGCTAGACACAGGCTAGACACAGGCTAGACACAGGCTAGACACAGGCAGAACACTGGCTGGGAACAGGCTAGACACTGGCTAGGCACAGGCTAGACACTGGCTAGACACTGGCTAGACACAGGCTAGACACAGGCTAGACACAGGCTAGACACAGGCTAGACACAGGCTAGACACAGGGCTAGACACAGGCTAGACACAGGCTAGACACAGGCTAGACACAGGCTAGACACAGGCTAGACACAGGCTAGACACAGGCTAGACACAGGCTAGACACAGGCTAGACACAGGCTAGACACAGGCTAGACACAGGCTAGACACAGGCTAGACACAGGCTAGACACAGGCTAGACACAGGCTAGACACAGGCTAGACACTGGCTGGGAACAGGCTAGACACTGGCTAGGCACAGGCTATACATATGCTAAGCACAAACTACGCACAGCCGAGACACCGGCGAGGCACAGGCTAGACAACAGCTAGACACCGTCAAGAGACAGACTAGACACAGGCTAGACAGAGGCTATACACTGGCTAGGCACAGGCTAGACTCTGGCTAGACACAGGCTAGGCACAGGCTAGACACAGGCTAGGCACAGGCTAGACTCTGGCTAGACACAGGCTAGACACAGGCTAGAAACTGGCTAGACACAGGCTAGACACTGGCTGGGAACAGGCTAGACACTGGCTAGGCACAGGCTATACATTGGCTAAGCACAAACTAAGCACAGCCGAGACACCGGCTAGGCACAGGCTAGACACCAGCTAGACACCGTCAAGAGACAGACTAGACACAGGCTAGACAGAGGCTATACACTGGCTAGGCACAGGCTAGACTCTGGCTAGACGCAGGCTAGACACAGGCTAGACACTGGCTAGGCACAGGCTAGACACTGGCTAGGTACAGGCTAGGCACTGGCTAGGTACAGGCTAGGCACTGGCTAGGTACAGGCTAGGCACTGGCTAGGTACAGGTTAGGCACTGGCTAGGTACAGGCTAGGCAGAGGCTAGCCACATGCTAGACAGAGGCTAGACAAAGGCTAGACACAGGCTAGACACAGGCTAGACACAGGCTAGACACAGGCTAGACACAGGCTAGACACAGGCTAGACACAGGCTAGACACAGGCTAGACACTGGCTAGACACAGGCTTCACACTGGCTAGACACAGGCTAGACACAGGCTAGACACAAGCTAGACACAGGCTAGACACAGGCTAGACACAGGCTAGACACTGGCTAGACACAGGCTACACACTGGCTAGACACTGGCTAGACACAGGCTAGACACAGGCTAGACACAAGCTAGACACAGGCTAGACACAGGCTAGACACAGGCTAGACACAGGCAGAACACTGGCTGGGAACAGGCTAGACACTGGCTAGGCACAGGCTAGGCACAGGCTATACATTGGCTTTGCACAAACTACGCACAGCCGAGACACTGGCTAGGCACAGGCTAGACACTGGCTAGGTACAGGCTAGGCACTGGCTAGGTACAGGCTAGGCACTGGCTAGGTACAGGCTAGGCACTGGCTAGGTACAGGCTAGGCACTGGCTAGGTACAGGTTAGGCACTGGCTAGGTACAGGCTAGGCAGAGGCTAGCCACATGCTAGACAGAGGCTAGACAAAGGCTAGACACAGGCTAGACACAGGCTAGACACAGGCTAGACACAGGCTAGACACAGGCTAGACACAGGCTAGACACAGGCTAGACACAGGCTAGACACAGGCTAGACACAGGGTAGACACAGGGTAGACAGGCTAGACACAGGCTAGAAACAGGCTAGACACAGGCTAGACACAGGCTAGACAAAGGCTAGACACAGGCTAGACACAGGCTAGACACAGGCTAGACACAGGCTAGACACAGGCTAGACACAGGCTAGACACAGGCTAGACACAGGCTAGACACAGGCTAGACACAGGCTAGACACAGGCTAGACACAGGCTAGACACAGGCTAGACACAGGCTAGACACAGGCTAGACACAGGCTAGACACAGGCTAGACACAGGCTAGACACAGGCTAGACACAGGCTAGACACAGGCTCGACACAGGCTAGACACTGGCTAGACACTGGCTAGACACAGGCTAGACACTGGCTAGACACAGGCTAGACACAGGCTAGACACAGGCTAGACACAGGCTAGACACAGGCTAGACACAGGCTAGACACAGGCTAGACACAGGCTAGACACTGGCTAGGCACAGGCTATACATTGGCTAAGCACAAACTACGCACAGCCGAGACACCGGCGAGGCACAGGCTAGACAACAGCTAGACACCGTCAAGAGACAGACTAGATACACAGGCTAGACAGAGGCTATACACTGGCTAGGCACAGGCTAGACTCTGGCTAGACACAGGCTAGGCACAGGCTAGACACAGGCTAGGCACAGGCTAGACTCTGGCTAGACACAGGCTAAACACAGGCTAGAAACTGGCTAGACACAGGGCTAGACACAGGCTAGACACAGGCTAGACACTGGCTAGGCACAGGCTATACATTGGCTAAGCACAAACTAAGCACAGCCGAGACACCGGCTAGGCACAGGCTAGACACCAGCTAGACACCGTCAAGAGACAGACTAGACACAGGCTAGACAGAGGCTATACACTGGCTAGGCACAGGCTAGACTCTGGCTAGACGCAGGCTAGACACAGGCTAGACACTGGCTAGGCACAGGCTAGACACTGGCTAGGTACAGGCTAGGCACTGGCTAGGCACTGGCTAGGCACTGGCTAGGCACAGGCTAGGCACTGGCTAGGTACAGGTTAGGCACTGGCTAGGCACAGGCTAGGCAGAGGCTAGGCACATGCTAGACAGAGGCTAGACAAAGGCTAGACACAGGCTAGACACAGGCTAGACACAGGCTAGACACAGGCTAGACACAGGCTAGACACTGGCTAGTCACAGGCTAGACACAGGCTAGGCACAGGCTAGACACAGGCTAGACACAGGCTAGACACTGGCTAGACACAGGCTAGACACAGGCTAGACACAGGCTAGACACAGGCTAGACACAGGCTAGACACAAGCTAGACACAGGCTAGACACAGGCTAGACACAGGCAGAACACTGGCTGGGAACAGGCTAGACACTGGCTAGGCACAGGCTAGACACTGGCTAGACACTGGCTAGACACAGGCTAGACACAGGCTAGACACAGGCTAGACACAGGCTAGACACAGGCTAGACACTGGCTAGACACAGGCTAGACACTGGCTGGAAACAGGCTAGACACTGGCTAGGCACAGGCTAGACATATGCTAAGCACAAACTACGCACAGCCGAGACACCGGCGAGGCACAGGCTAGACAACAGCCAGACACCGTCAAGAGACAGACTAGCACACACAGGCTAGACAGAGGCTATACACTGGCTAGACACAGGCTAGGCACAGGCTAGACACAGGCTAGGCACAGGCTAGACTCTGGCTAGACACAGGCTAGACACAGGCTAGAAACTGGCTAGACACAGGCTAGACACTGGCTGGGAACAGGCTAGACACTGGCTAGGCACAGGCTAGACACTGGCTAAGCACAAACTAAGCACTGGCGAGACACCGGCTAGGCACAGGCTAGGCACAAGCTAGACACAGTCAAGAGACAGGCTAGACACAGGCTAGACACAGGCTAGACACTGGCTAGGCACAGGCTAGACTCTGGCTAGAACAGACTAGACACAGGCTAGACACAGGCTAGGCACAGGCTAGACACTGGCTAGGCACAGGCTAGGCACTGGCTAGGCACAGGCTAGACACTGGCTAGGCACAGGCTAGGCACTGGCTAGGTACAGGCTAGGCACTGGCTAGGTACAGGCTAGGCAGAGGCTAGGCACAGGCTAGACACAGGCTAGACACAAGGCTAGGCACAGGCTAGACACAGGCTAGACACAGGCTAGGCACAGGCTAGACACAGGCTAGGCACAGGCTAAGACACAGGCTAGACACAGGCTAGACACAGGCTAGACACAGGCTAGACACAGGCTAGACACAGGCTAGACACAGGCTAGACACAGGCTAGACACTGGCTGACACAGGCTAGACACAGGCTAGACACAGGCTAGACACAGGCTAGACACAGGCTAGACACAGGCTAGACACAGGCTAGACACAGGCTAGACACAGGCTAGGCACAGGCTAGACACTGCTAGGCACAGGCTAGGCACAGCTAGACACAGGCTAGACACAGGCGAGACACTGGCTAGGCACAGGCTAGACACCTGGCTAGACACAGGCTAGACACAGGCTAGACACA
>JAEIFO010000506.1:0-13686 GCA_018903695.1 Zaprionus gabonicus | reverse complement strand
TGTCACAGCCTGTGTCTAGCCTGTGTCTAGCCTGTGTCTAGCCTGTGTCTAGCCTGTGTCTAGCCTGTGTCTAGCCTGTGCCTAGCCAGTGTCTAGCCTGTGCCTTGCCTGTGACTGGCATGTGCATAGCCTGTGCCTAGCCTGTGACTGGCATGTACATAGCCTGTGCCTAGCCAGTGTCTAGCCTGTGTCTAGCCTGTGCCTTGCCTAAGACTGGCATGTGCATAGCGGTTGCCTAGCCAGTGTCTAGCTTGTGTCTAGCCTGTGCCTTGCCTGAGACTGGCATGTGCATAGCGTGTGCCTAGCCAGTGTCTAGCCTGTGTCTAGCCTGTGCCTTGCCTGAGACTGGCATGTGCATAGCATGTGCCTAGCCAGTGTCTAGCCTGTGTCTAGCCTGTGCCTAAGCCAGTGTCTAGCCTGTGCCAAGCCAATGTCTAGCCTGTGCCTAGCCTGTGTCTAGCCTGTGTCTAGCCTGTGTCTAGCCTGTGTCTAGCCTGTGTCTAGCCTGTTTCTAGCCAGTGTCTAGCCAGTGCCCAGTCAGTGTCTAGCCTGTGTCTAGCCTGTACATAGCCATTGTCTAGCCTGTGCCTAGCCAGTGTCTAGCCTGTGCCTAGTCAGTGTCTAGCCTGTGCCCAGCCAGTGTCTAGCCTGTGTCTAGCCTGTGCCTAGCCAGTTTCTAGCCTGAGTCTAGCCCGTGCTTAGCCAGTGTCTAGTATGTGCCAAGCCAGTGTCTAGCCTGTGTCTAGCCTGTGCCTTGCCTGAGACTGGCATGTACATAGCCTGTGCCTAGCCAGTGTCTAGCCTGTGTCTAGCCTGTGCCTTGCCTAAGACTGGCATGTGCATAGCGGTTGCCTAGCCAGTGTCTAGCCTGTGTCTAGCCTGTGCCTTGCCTGAGACTGGCATGTGCATAGCGTGTGCCTAGCCAGTGTCTAGCCTGTGCCTTGCCTGAGACTGGCATGTGCATAGCGTGTGCCTAGCCAGTGTCTAGCCAGTGCCTAGCCTGTGCCTAGCCTGTGCCTAGCCTGTGCCTAGCCTGTGTCTAGCCTGTGTCTAGCCTGTACCTTGCCTGTGACTGGCATGTGCATAGCCTGTGCCTAGCCAGTGTCTAGCCTGTGTCTAGCCTGTGCCTTGCCTGAGACTGGCATGTACATAGCCTGTGCCTAGCCAGTGTCTAGCCTGTGTCTAGCCTGTGCCTTGCCTGAGACTGGCATGTACATAGCCTGTGCCTAGCCAGTGTCTAGCCTGTGTCTAGCCTGTGCCTTGCCTGAGACTGGCATGTACATAGCCTGTGCCTAGCCAGTGTCTAGCCTGTGTCTAGCCTGTGCCTTGCCTAAGACTGGCATGTGCATAGCGGTTGCCTAGCCAGTGTCTAGCCTGTGTCTAGCCTGTGCCTTGCCTGAGACTGGCATGTGCATAGCGTGTGCCTAGCCAGTGTCTAGCCTGTGCCTAGCCTGTGCCTAGCCTGTGCCTAGCCTGTGCCTAGCCTGTGCCTAGCCTGTGTCTAGCCTGTGTCTAGCCTGTACCTTGGCTGTGACTTGCATGTGCATAGCCTGTGCCTAGCCAGTGTCTAGCCTTTGTCTAGCCTGTGCCTTGCCTGAGACTGGCATGTGCATAGCGTGTGCCTAGCCAGTGTCTAGCCAGTGCCTAGCCTGTGCCTAGCCTGTGCCAAGCCTGTGTGTAGCCTGTGTCTAGCCTGTGCCTTGCCTGTGACTGGCATTTGCATAGCCTGTGCCTAGCCAGTGTCTAGGCTGTGTCTTGCCTGTGCCTTGCCTGAGAGTGGCATGTGCATAGCGTGTGCCTATCCAGTGTCTAACCAGTGCCTAGCCTGTACATAGCCATTGTCTAGCCTGTGCCTTGCCAGTGTCTAGCCTGTGCCTAGTCAGTGTCTAGCCTGTGCCCAGCCAGTGTCTAGCCTGTGTCTAGCCTGTGCCTAGCCAGTTTCTAGCCTGTATCTAGCCTGTGCTTAGCCAGTGTCCAGCCTGTGACTAGCTTGTGTCTAGCCTGTTTCTAGCCTGTGTCTAGCCTGTGTCTAGCCTGTGTCTAGCCTGTGTCTAGCCTGTATCTAGCCTTTGTCTAGCCTGTGTCTAGCCACTACCTAGCCTGTACCTAGCCAGTGCCTAGCCTGTATATAGCCAGTGCCTATCCTGTACATAGCCATTGTCTAGCCTGTGCCTAGCCAGTGTCTAGCCTGTGCCTAGTCAGTGTCTAGCCTGTGCCAGCCAGTGTCTAGCCTGTGTTTAGCCTGTGCCTAGCCAGTTTCTAGCCTGTGTCTAGCCTGTGCTTCGCCAGTGTCTAGCTTGTGACTAGCTTGTGTCTAGCCTGTTTCTAGCCTGTGTCTAGCCTGTGTCTAGCCTGTGTCTAGCCTGTGTCTAGCCTGTGTCTAGCCTGTATCTAGCCTGTTTCTAGCCTGTAACTAGCCTGTGTCTAGCCTGTGCCTAGCCTGTGGCTAGCCTGTGTCTAGCCTTTGTCTAGCCTGTGTCTAGCCTGTGTCTAGCCTGTGTCTAGCCTGTGTCTAGCCTGTGTCTAGCCTGTGTCTAGCCTGTGTCTAGCCTGTGTCTAGCCTGTGTCTAGCCTGTGTAGCCTGTGTCTAGCCTGTGCCTAGCCTGTGTCTAGCCTGTGCCTTGCCTGTGACTGGCATGTGCATAGCCTGTGCCTAGCCAGTGTCTAGCCTGTGTCTAGCCTGTGTCTAGCCTGTGCCTTGCCTGAGACTGGCATGTACATAGCCTGTGCCTAGCCAGTGTCTAGCCTGTGTCTAGCCTGTGCCTTGCCTAAGACTGGCATGTGCATAGCGGTTGCCTAGCCAGTGTCTAGCCTGTGTCTAGCCTGTGCCTTGCCTGAGACTGGCATGTGCATAGCGTGTGCCTAGCCAGTGTCTAGCCTGTGCCTTGCCTGAGACTGGCATGTGCATAGCGTGTGCCTAGCCAGTGTCTAGCCAGTGCCTAGCCTGTGCCTAGCCTGTGCCTAGCCTGTGCCTAGCCTGTGCCTAGCCTGTGTCTAGCCTGTGTCCAGCCTGTACCTTGGCTGTGACTGGCATGTGCATAGCCTGTGCCTAGCCAGTGTCTAGCCTTTGTCTAGCCTGTGCCTTGCCTGAGACTGGCATGTGCATAGCGTGTGCCTAGCCAGTGTCTAGCCAGTGCCTAGCCTGTGCCTAGCCTGTGCCAAGCCTGTGTGTAGCCTGTGTCTAGCCTGTGCCTTGCCTGTGACTGGCATTTGCATAGCCTGTGCCTAGCCAGTGTCTAGCCTGTGTCTTGCCTGTGCCTTGCCTGAGAAGGGCATGTGCATAGCGTGTGCCTATCCAGTGTCTAACCAGTGCCTAGCCTGTATATAGCCATTGTCTAGCCTGTGCCTTGCCAGTGTCTAGCCTGTGCCTAGTCAGTGTCTAGCCTGTGCCCAGCCAGTGTCTAGCCTGTTTCTAGCCTGTGCCTAGCCAGTTTCTAGCCTGTATCTAGCCTGTGCTTAGCCAGTGTCTAGCCTGTGACTAGCTTGTGTCTAGCCTGTTTCTAGCCTGTGTCTAGCCTGTGTCTAGCCTGTGTCTAGCCTGTATCTAGCCTTTGTCTAGCCTGTGTCTAGCCACTACCTAGCCTGTACCTAGCCAGTGCCTAGCCTGTATATAGCCAGTGCCTATCCTGTACATAGCCATTGTCTAGCCTGTGCCTAGCCAGTGTCTAGCCTGTGCGTAGTCAGTGTCTAGCCTGTGCCCAGCCAGTGTCTAGCCTGTGTTTAGCCTGTGCCTAGCCAGTTTCTAGCCTGTGTCTAGCCTGTGCTTAGCCAGTGTCTAGCTTGTGACTAGCTTGTGTCTAGCCTGTTTCTAGCCTGTGTCTAGCCTGTGTCTAGCCTGTGTCTAGCCTGTGTCTAGCCTGTGTCTAGCCTGTGTCTAGCCTGTATCTAGCCTGTTTCTAGCCTGTGTCTAGCCTGTGTCTAGCCTGTGTCTAGCTTGTGTCTAGCTTGTGTCTAGCCTGTGTCTAGCCTGTGTCTAGCCTGTGTCTAGCCTGTGTCGAGCCTGTGTCTAGCCTGTGTCTAGCCTGTGTCTAGCCTGTGCTTAGCCAGTGTCTAGCCTGTGTCTAGCCTGTGCCTAGCCTGTGTCTAGCCTGTGTCTAGCCTGTGTCTAGCCTGTGTCTAGCCTGTGTCTAGCCTGTGTCTAGCCTGTGTCTAGCCTGTGTCTAGCCTGTGTCTAGCCTGTGTCTAGCCTGTGTCTAGCCTGTGTCTAGCCTGTGTCTAGCCTGTGTCTAGCCTGTGTCTAGCCTGTGTCTAGCCTGTGTTTAGCCTGTGTCTAGCCTGTGTCTAGCCTGTGTCTAGCCTGTGTCTAGCCTGTGTCTAGCCTGTGTCTAGCCTGTGTCTAGCCTGTGTCTAGCCTGTGTCTAGCCTGTGTAGCCTGTGTCTAGCCTGTGCCTAGCCAGTGTCTAGCCTGTGCCTTGCCTGTGACTGGCATGTGCATAGCCTGTGCCTAGCCAGTGTCTAGCCTGTGTCTAGCCTGTGCCTTGCCTGAGACTGGCATGTACATAGCCTGTGCCTAGCCAGTGTCTAGCCTGTGTCTAGCCTGTGCCTTGCCTTAGACTGGCATGTGCATAGCGGTTGCATAGCCAGTGTCTAGCCTGTGTCTAGCCTGTGCCTTGCCTGAGACTGGCATGTGCATAGCGTGTGCCTAGCCAGTGTCTAGCCTGTGTCTAGCCTGTGCCTTGCCTGAGACTGGCATGTGCATAGCGTGTGCCTAGCCAGTGTCTAGCCAGTGCCTAGCCTGTGCCTAGCCTGTGCCTAGCCTGTGCCTAGCCTGTGTCTAGCCTGTATCTAGCCTTTGTCTAGCCTGTGTCTAGCCACTACCTAGCCTGTACCTAGCCAGTGCCTAGCCTGTATATAGCCAGTGCCTATCCTGTACATAGCCATTGTCTAGCCTGTGCCTAGCCAGTGTCTAGCCTGTGCCTAGTCAGTGTCTAGCCTGTGCCAGCCAGTGTCTAGCCTGTGTTTAGCCTGTGCCTAGCCAGTTTCTAGCCTGTGTCTAGCCTGTGCTTAGCCAGTGTCTAGCTTGTGACTAGCTTGTGTCTAGCCTGTTTCTAGCCTGTGTCTAGCCTGTGTCTAGCCTGTGTCTAGCCTGTGTCTAGCCTGTGTCTAGCCTGTATCTAGCCTGTTTCTAGCCTGTGTCTAGCCTGTGTCTAGCCTGTGTCTAGCTTGTGTCTAGCTTGTGTCTAGCCTGTGTCTAGCCTGTGTCTAGCCTGTGTCTAGCCTGTGTCGAGCTTGTGTCTAGCCTGTGTCTAGCCTGTGTTTAGAATGTGTCTAGCCTGTGTCTAGCCTGTGTCTAGCCTGTGTCTAGCCTGTGTCTATCCTGTGTCTAGCCTGTGTCTAGCCTGTGTCTAGCCTGTGTCTAGCCTGTGTCTAGATTGTGTCTAGCCTGTGTCTAGCCTGTGTCTAGTGTGATATGCACAGATATCTACATAGACATATATTCATACATTGAATATACATTAATACATTGTAGCACTTTGTTGCAATGTTTACATAAACAACCCGGCCCAAGTGCATGTGTAATATGAACATCCACTTGGAGCCTAACATGCATAATTGCATAGTCAGCATTCTCACGCTGGCTATGCGCTGATCGCGTACTATGTGTGCACATGACACTCCGTCTCCTCCAACGTCGTCTCTTGGCGACAATTCGTATACATAAGATATACATAGGATATACATATAAGCGTCGAAGCGCTGCCGGCTACGCGGGCAGCGCAGCTCCATTGATTTAGCCTAAGAAAGCCTTTGTATGTAGGTTAAGAGAACACTCTCAATTTTGAATCCGAATAAAGCGGGACCATCACTGCTTCGTAGAATACTTTAAAATAAAAGGGACGTTTGTCCCATTAATACCAAATTTCCCTGTGTTAAAATATGTGTGGGCCCATTGCTTTTAATCAACTTTATCTCGAGACGTTACAACGCAACTGAACTCAACGTGGGACATTACATGGCGACCGTGAGGCAGGAGCCTTAAAAAAAAAAAAACTGCGGTGGATCACATAAGAAAATCTGAGTGAGTAGAGTGCGTGAGTGTGATGGGCAAAAATAGGGGCGGAGTACAGACGAAAGTGAACAAAAGAATAGCGCACTTAAAGTGGCTATTATTCACTAAAACTCCAGCGCCCCCGTGGTCGACAGCTCAGAAACTGCAAACAGAGCTGGACCACCTCACCAATTTTTTGAAAGAAAGAAAGTCCCACACCACCGCTCACTCAGATAATAATATAAAAGTGATTACTAAAGAAAAAGTTCAACCACCGCAGAAAATCGGCCTCCCACACTTCTCGAAAAGGTGCCCCGACGATTGCGAGGGTCCCCTATACAGTCCGTTTTGCGAGCATACTTGCAAACACTGTATCAACCCGGGGAACCCAATCAATAAAAAGTGAAACAGCGAGGGAGTGTCAGCGTGCCAACACCGGCGACGACCAGCTGACACAGGAAAACGTGGTGCGCAGTCCGCACACTACGTCAACGTGGGACTGGTACAAACTGTGGTGCGCTATCCGCACACTACGGCAACGATGGACAGAAATGAACAACAACAACCTTAAACAGCCTGTGCAGCCAGCACCGGCACCGCCAGCGTTCCAAGCTGAGCCATTAAGGAAGCAACCACACCGAGGAACCGACAGCGTTACAAAGAACGCACAACTAAAATAAATAATAAATAATATTATATTAAGATCTTAAAAATTGTAAAACTATTGTAAAATCGAGCAAAAACTTCTTTGCCCGGTAAGAGTTTGGCCTGTATAGCCAAACGCCCTATAGGGAGGAAGACATATGTATGTCGACTATAGGTAACAAAATCTATAAAGTAGATTTTGTTATAGGAAGCGATAGGGAATTAGATAGAAATAAGAAACAAAAATATAAATTAAGCTTTGTGCCCGATATGGGTCTAATAGATGCTAAGGCAGTAGATTCTACTGCAAATGTAATAAATAAAGTAGAAGTAGGAACCTATAATTTAGACTGGATCACTCTGATCCTTGGCATAATTGCCACTATTATGATCGTAAATGCGCTCATTAAATTGTATAAGCTCCATAATAAATGTTTAAAAAAGAAATATGAGAGCAGAGCCAACGATCTAGATAAAATTTAAAAAAAAAAAAACAAAATATTGTCAAAATACATTAAAATTAAAAGAATAAATGTGTTTAAAAATTTTTTAAATAAAAAAAAAAAAAAAAGAGAAATACAATACAAAATATATATATAGGATGAGTAATATAGAACAGATACTAGGAGAATGCTTAGGCATCATAGAAGATAGCGTTTGGAATGATATGGAAAGATTTTTGGACGAGCAAATGCGCAAACGTTCAATAACACCTAACATACCAACGACAGAGATAACGAGGATTCTGAAGAGAGTCCCGAGAGTCTTAATAAAACGACTGAAAACAGTCAATAAAAATTAAACACATATAACCCAAATATAACTGATTTAAATATGATTATAAACATATATCAGTATGCCAGTATTTACGCCACCATTTTAGGGCGTTTTTACTCACGCATTTTTGTATCGGTTAGATTTACTGCCTATTGTTGGCTTACCATAAATGCAGAAGAACTGCAAGAAATAGCTGAGCTCGACTTTGACGCTAGAATGCATTTTGAAAACGTCCTAAACCCAGACGTTTAAGTTAATCTTAAATGCTATAAGCTCAAAGGAACCTCCTCTTCTTTAAATAAATACAAAAAGAAAAAAATTTCTTTTATTATTATGGAAGATGTTATCGAGGAAACTTTAAGAAGGGAGCCTCTATTTATACTGAGATCAATCCAGATCTTAAGTAAATTTCGTACATTTATAAGTGTACACGAATTCGAGGCAGAATACATAGATACGTTCGACTTGTATACAAGTCCCCTGTTTCATTGTTCGAAACTCGAAAAGGCAAAGGTATTATCGATTTTACCGTATGTAAAAATACAACAAGTAATTGAAGATAAAATCTATTTAGGAGAGACAACGATTTACAAAGTTCTCTTGCACAGATAAATTTATAATACATAAATGGACTGGCAAGAAATAAGAAAAGAACTTAAAGAAATCAAAGTTAATTTTGACAAGTCGTACAAGTGCATTACTCAAAATAGAGAAGTGCGACAGAGCACTCTTAATAAGCATGCACAGATATTGGTAGAATGCTTTAATGAAGCACGCCAATTAATTTGTTCAGAAAAAGAACGACTAACGACAAGTCATTTAACACAGGCAGTGAAGTTTCTAAATAAGTTTCGCGAGAACTTATTAAATGTCAAAACCAGACATAGCTTGGAGGTAACCATACCCACTATTTTTAACACGCCTGTAGTCTCTACACTAAACCAAGAAATAGAAAGCATAGAAGACTTTGAATTGGACATTAAAAAAGAGGATCTTCACGATCTTTCAATTCCAGCGGTAATAACATTACCTGAATTGTCAGAAGAAGAAAACTCTGATACAAGTTCATATTCAAGTAATACACAAAAAAGAATCACAATGACAGACTCTGCCGCTACGTCAAGGGAATATGTGCGACAAATTTCGTCCACAATACCTGAGTTTGACGGCAAGAAAGTGAATCTAAATCGATTCCTCACTACTCTCCGTTTAACAGATCTCACAAAAGGAGATCAGGAGATGCTAGCAGTAGAGGTAATCAAGACAAAGATAATTGGTCCTTTATCATACAAAGTTGAAAATGAAACGACCATTATCGGTATAATAAGTGTATTAAAGGCATCAGTTAAAGGTGAATCGCCTGATGTCATAAAAGCTAAATTGCTTAATACACAACAGCGTGGCAAAACTGCAGCGCAATACACAACGGAAATAGAAAACCTACGTAGGTCGCTTGAGGCAGCCTACATAGATGATGGTCTAGATTCTAACAATGCAGATAAATTCGCTACAAAAGAAGCGATCTCTGCAATGACAAAGAACTGTGAGCACGATAAGCTCAAGACCATACTAGAGGCAGGAAATTTCAACACAATGAATAGTGTGATTGAAAAATATATACACTGCTGTACGGAAATGACCGGCAACTCGAATAGTGTGTTATTCTATAACAGTAGAGGACACTTTCGAGGAAATAATAACCGAGGAAATTACCAAAATAGAGGTAATGGCCGAGGAAATTATAATAATTACAATAATAATTATAGAAGCCGAGGTGGTTACCGCGGAGGAAATAAAGGACGCGGCGGTAACCAGAACAATAACAGAGGTGGAGGTTACTACAGGGGTAACCAAAACCAACATCAAAACAATAGAAATAACAATAATAATAGTGTAAGAAATGTACAGTCGGAAAACCCGACAGCCCCCTTGAGCAACAGCCAACAGTAAAACTGTACAAAATCAATCTCAATTTAAGCATTTTTATTCAGCTAAAAAATATGAGTACGAATTCAATGGTAACTCTTTTATTAGATACAGGTGCAGAAATTTCACTGCTTAAATGCAGAAATAACAATTTAAATAGTTTAAATTCAAGAAACAAAACCAATATACGAGGGTCGTTTGATAAGTCCGTGACTTTTTGTATTTGCCGCGCACCTGCTCTAAATACAACACTGCTCCTGTCAGCAGTTATCGATTAACAGCTGACTGTAAAATTTTGAGAAAGCTGCGTTTTTTGGTTTGCGTTTTATAGGCATTGAAAGCAGACGATCTCGTGAATTTTAACGAAAATGGAAAAAAGTGAATTTCGTGTCAGCATGGCAAAATTTCATAAATTGGGCTACGAACTGCTACCCCATCCAGCATATTCTCCAGATTTAGCCCCCTGTGACTATTTTTTGTTTCCAAACATGAAGAAATGGCTCGGCGGTAAGAGATTCGGGTCATCACAGAAACAAACGACTATTTTGAGGGCCTTGAGAAAACCTATTATTTGGAAGGAATAAAAAAATTGGAAAAACGCTGGACTAAATGTATAGAGCTAAAAGGAGATTATGTTGAGAAATAAAACGCTTCTTTGACGAAAAAAATATATTTTATTCAAAAAGTCACGGACTTATCAAACGACCCTCGTACTATAAATTTGGAAATGTGTGTTGCAAATGCAGCAATACCATATGAATTCCATATCGTACCTGACAATTTTCCTATACCAGGGGATGGTATAATTGGCTTGGACTTCATAAAGAAATACAATTGTATTTTAGAATTCCACGACCAAGAAGATTGGTTAACCCTAAGGCCTAATAATTTCAGGAATATAAATATTCCTATAATACACTCATTTGATAATGAAATAGTTTTGCCAGCTAGATCCGAAGTGATTCGAAAGATTCGCCTAAGGTCTACTGACACCGATGTTCTAATCCCCAACCAGGAGTTGCAACCTGGTATAATAGTAGCAAGTGCACTAGTAAACACTCAGAACGTGTTGATTCGCATTATAAATACAACAGAAAAAGACGCTATTGTAAACAGCGCAAATATAAAAAGCGAATCATTAGACGATTATGATGTTTATAATGCAAATATAAGTAATAGCCCACATAGAACTTCAGAAGTATTAAAACTTCTTAAATTTCCGTCGTTATTTAAAAACGATCTAACTAAATTATGCACCGAATATAGCGATATTTTTGGTCTCGAAACAGAAACCATATCAGCTAATAATTTCTATAGGCAAAAATTGAGATTGAATGATAAGACCCCTGTATACATTAAGAATTATAGAATGCCAGAAAGTCAAAAGCCAGAAATTCAAAGGCAAGTTGACAAACTGATAAAAGATGGTATTGTTGAGCCGTCTATATCAGAATATAATAGCCCACTTCTCTTGGTACCCAAGAAATCACTGCCTAATTCGGCGGAAAAAAGATGGCGATTAGTAGTTGACTATCGTCAAATAAATAAGAAGCTACTAGCAGATAAATTCCCACTTCCAAGAATAGAAGATATTCTTGATCAATTAGGACGAGCAAAATATTTCTCGTGCCTGGATCTTATGTCAGGATTCCATCAGATAGAATTAGACGAAAAGTCCAGAAACATAACATCATTCTCAACTTCAACAGGTGCTTATCGCTACACGCGACTACCATTTGGTTTAAAAATAGCTCCTAATTCATTTCAAAGAATGATGACACTTGCATTCACAGGCTTACAGCCTTCGCAAGCATTTCTGTATATGGATGATTTAGTAGTCATAGGTTGTTCTGAAAAGCACATGCTTAAGAATTTAACCGACGTTTTCAAATTATGTAGACAACATAATTTAAAGCTACATCCAGAAAAATGCACTTTCTTTATGAAAGAGGTTACATATTTAGGTCATAAATGTACTGATAAAGGTATATTACCAGATGACTCTAAATATGAGGTAATTAAAAACTACCCACAACCAACAAATGCAGACGAGTCTAGACGATTTGTAGCATTTTGCAATTATTACAGAAGATTTATTAAAAATTTCTCTGAGAAATCACGCCACTTAACGAGGCTTTGCAAAAAGAACGTTCCATTTGAATGGACAAGCGAATGTAACGAAGCATTCGAGTATCTTAAAAGGGAATTAATGAAACCAACACTTCTTCAGTACCCAGATTTCAGCAAACAATTTTGCATAACCACAGATGCCAGTAAACAGGCATGTGGAGCGGTACTATCTCAGGACCATAACGGTCAACAGCTACCAGTGGCATACGCTTCAAGAACCTTTACAAAAGGCGAAAGTAATAAGTCCACTACAGAGCAAGAACTAGCAGCTATTCATTGGGCAATAAATCATTTTAGACCATATATATATGGTAGGCATTTCTTAGTACAGAGTGACCATAGGCCACTATCATATCTTTTCTCAATGAGAAACCCGAGTTCCAAGTTAACCAGAATGCGTCTGGATCTTGAAGAATATGATTTTACGGTAGAATATCTCAAGGGGAAAAATAATTATATAGCAGATGCTCTTTCCCGAATAACTATCGGAGAGCTTAAACAAATTAATAGACAAATAATGAAGGTCGAAACGAGAGCTTCAAAAAGACAGAAAAATACCTGCGCAGGTGAAAAATTGCATCAACCAGAAAATAAGAAAGAAAATAAAGAAATGCCCAATATCTATCAGGTAGTCAATAATATTGACGCCAGAAAATATGTTGTTCTCAAAATAGACAAACATAAGTGTTTGTTAAAAAGAGGCAAAAATATTATAACACGTTTTGATATGACTAATTTTTATTCTAATGAAAAAATCGATTTAGATCAGTTTTTTCAAAGGCTTAATGAAGAAGCAAGAATAAATAAAATCATTCAAACACAATTGTCACCAAGTGAACAAATCTTCGAGTTTGTCACTATAAAGAATTTTAAAGAAAAGGGCAATGAAATATTAAAGAATTTAAAAATAGCGCTATTAAACAAGGTGACTAAGATAGATAAAAATGATATGGTTCAAATACAAGCAATACTGTCTAAATATCATGACGATCCGTCAGAAGGAGGTCATTCAGGAATTTCTAGAACCCTGAAGAAAATAAAAAATTTTTATTACTGGCCACAAATGACAAAGGCAATAAGCAAATATGTTAAGACATGTTTAAAATGCCAACAAGCGAAAACGTTGAAACACACGAAAACGCCAATGACTTTAACAGAAACACCAGCAACAGCATTTGATATAGTTTTGATAGATACCATTGGTCCACTTCCAAGATCAGAAGATGGAAATGAGTATGCTGTCACTATCATTTGTGATTTAACAAAATATTTGGTAACGGTACCCATACCAAATAAAAGCGCAAAATCAGTTGCTAAGGCTATTTTCGAAAACTTTATTCTGAAGTACGGTCCAATGAAAACAATCATTACGGACATGGGAACAGAATATAAAAACCAAATCGTAAAAATAGAAAATAACTCCATAATATTACGTTATTTTAAAAAAGGAGGGAGATGTGATATGCACAGATATCTACATAGACATATATTCATACATTGAATATACATTAATACATTGTAGCACTTTGTTGCAATGTTTACATAAACAACCCGGCCCAAGTGCATGTGTAATATGAACATCCACTTGGAGCCTAACATGCATAATTGCATAGTCAGCATTCTCACGCTGGCTATGCGCTGATCGCGTACTATGTGTGCACATGACACTCCGTCTCCTCCAACGTCGTCTCTTGGCGACAATTCGTATACATAAGATATACATAGGATATACATATAAGCGTCGAAGCGCTGCCGGCTACGCGGGCAGCGCAGCTCCATTGATTTAGCCTAAGAAAGCCTTTGTATGTAGGTTAAGAGAACACTCTCAATTTTGAATCCGAATAAAGCGGGACCATCCCTGCTTCGTAGAATACTTTAAAATAAAAGGGACGTTTGTCCCATTAATACCAAATTTCCCTGTGTTAAAATATGTGTGGGCCCATTGCTTTTAATCAACTTTATCTCGAGACGTTACAACGCAACTGAACTCAACGTGGGACATTACACTAGCCTTTGTCTAGCCTTTGTCTAGCCTGTGTCTACCCTGTATCTAGCCTGTACTTAGCCAGTACCTAGCCTGTACCTAGCCAGTGTCAAGCCTGTGCCTAGCCAGTGTCTAGCCTGTGCCTAACCAGTGTCTAGCCTGTGCCTAGCCAGTGTCTAGCCTGTGCCTAGCCAGTGTCTAGCCTGTGTCTAGCCTGTGTCGAGCCTGTGTCGAG
>JAEIFO010000499.1:0-14653 GCA_018903695.1 Zaprionus gabonicus | reverse complement strand
CTATCTACATCTACATCTACATCTACATCTACATCTACATCTACATCTACATCTACATCTACATCTACATCTACATCTACATCTACATCTACATCTACATCTACATCTACATCTACATCTACATCTACATCTACATCTACATCTACATCTACATCTACATCTACATCTACATCTACATCTACATCATCTACATCTACATCATCTACATCTACATCATCTACATCTACATCATCTACATCTACATCATCTACATCTACATCATCTACATCTACATCATCTACATCTACATCATCTACATCTACATCATCTACATCTACATCTACATCTACATCTACATCTACATCTACATCTACATCTACATCTACATCTACATCTACATCTACATCTACATCTACATCTACATCTACATCTACATCATCTACATCTACATCTACATCTACATCTACATCTACATCTACATCTACATCTACATCTACATCTACATCTACATCTACATCTACATCATCTACATCTACATCATCTACATCTACATCATCTACATCTACATCTACATCTACATCTACATCTACATCTACATCTACATCTACATCTACATCTACATCTACATCTACATCTACATCTACATCTACATCTACATCTACATCTACATCTACATCTACATCTACATCTACATCTACATCTACATCTACATCTACATCTACATCTACATCTACATCTACATCTACATCTACATCTACATCTACATCTACATCTACATCTACATCTACATCTACATCTACATCTACATCTACATCTACATCTACATCTACATCTACATCTACATCTACATCTACATCTACATCTACATCTACATCTACATCTACATCTACATCTACATTCCATATCTACATCTCATATCTACATCTACATCTACATCTACATTTCCATATCTACATCTCCATATTTCCACATCTACATTCAACTACATCTAACCTACATCTACATCTCCATATTCATATCTACATCTACATCTACATCTACATCTACATCTACATCTACATCTACATCTACATCTACATCTACATCTACATCTACATCTACATCTACATCTACATCTACATCTACATCTACATCTACATCTACATCTACATCTACATCTACATCTACATCTACATCTACATCTACTTCTACATCTACATCTACATCTACATCTACATCTACATCTACATCTACATCTACATCTACATCTACATCTACATCTACATCTACATCTACATCTACATCTACATCTACATCTACATCTACATCTACATCTACATCTACATCTACATCTACATCTACATCTACATCTACATCTACATCTACATCTACATCTACATCTACATCTACATCTACATCTACATCTACATCTACATCTACATCTACATCTACATCTACATCTACATCTACATCTACATCTACATCTATATCTACATCTACATCTACATCTACATCTACATCTACATCTACATCTACATCTACATCTACATCTACATCTACATCTACATCTACATCTACATCTACATCTACATCTACATCTACATCTACATCTACATCTACATCTACATCTACATCTACATCTACATCTACATCTACATCTACATCTTCATCTACATCTACATCTACATCTACATCTACATCTACATCTACATCTACATCTACATCTACATCTACATCTACATCTACATCTACATCTACATCTACATCTACATCTACATCTACATCTACATCTACATCTACATCTACATCTACATCTACATCTTACATCTACATCTACATCTACATCTACATCTACATCTACATCTACATCCACATCTACATCTACATCTACATCTACATCTACATCTACATCTACATCTACATCTACATCTACATCTACATCTACATCTACATCTACATCTACATCTACATCTACATCTACATCTACATCTACATCTACATCTACATCTACATCTACAACTACATCTACATCTACATCTACATCTACATCTACATCTACATCTACATCTACATCTACATCTACATCTACATCTACATCTACATCTACATCTACATCTACATCTACATCTACATCTACATCTACATCTACATCTACATCTACATCTACATCTACATCTACATCTACATCTACATCTACATCTACATCTACATCTACATCTACATCTACATCTACATCTACATCTACATCTACATCTACATCTACATCTACATCTACATCTACATCTACATCTACATCTACATCTACATCTACATCTACATCTACATCTACATCTACATCTACATCTACATCTACATCTACATCTACATCTACATCTACATCTACATCTACATCTACATCTCTATCTACATCTACATCTACATCTACATCTACATCTACATCTACATCTACATCTACATCTACATCTACATCTACATCTACATCTACATCTACATCTACATCTACATCTACATCTACATCTACATCTCTACATCTCTACATCTACATCTACATCTACATCTACATCTACATCTACATCTACATCTACATCTACATCTACATCTACATCTACATCTACATCTACATCTACATCTACATCTACATCTACATCTCTACATCTCTACATCTCTACATCTCTACATCTCTACATCTCTACATCTCTACATCTCTACATCTCTACATCTCTACATCTCTACATCTCTACATCTCTACATCTCTACATCTCTACATCTCTACATCTCTACATCTCTACATCTACATCTACATCTACATCTACATCTACATCTACATCTACATCTACATCTACATCTACATCTACATCTACATCTACATCTACATCTACATCTACATCTACATCTACATCTACATCTACATCTACATCTACATCTACATCTACATCTACATCTACATCTACATCTACATCTACATCTACATCTACATCTACATCTACATCTACATCTACATCTACATCTACATCTCTACATCCACATCTACATCTACATCTACATCTACATCTACATCTACATCTACATCTACATCTACATCTACATCTACATCTACATCTACATCTACATCTACATCTACATCTACATCTACATCTACATCTACATCTACATCTACATCTACATCTACATCTACATCTACATCTACATCTACATCTACATCTACATCTACATCTACATCTACATCTACATCTACATCTACATCTACATCTATCTACATCTACATCTACATCTACATCTACATCTACATCTACATCTACATCTACATCTACATCTACATCTACATCTACATCTACATCTACATCTACATCTTACATCTACATCTACATCTACATCTAATCATATTCAATTTTACATTCACATTTCAATTCACATCTACATCTACATCTACATCTACATCTACATCTACATCTACATCTACATCTACATCTACATCTACATCTACATCTACATCTACATCTACATCTACATCTACATCTACATCTACATCTACATCTACATCTACATCTACATCTACATCTACATCTACATCTACATCTACATCTACATCTACATCTACATCTACATCTACATCTACATCTACATCTACATCTACATCTACATCTACATCTACATCTACATCTACATCTACATCTACATCTACATCTACATCTACATCTACATCTACATCTACATCTACATCTACATCTACATCTACATCTACATCTACATCTACATCTACATCTACATCTACATCTACATCTACATCTACATCTACATCTACATCTACATCTACATCTACATCTACATCTACATCTACATCTACATCTACATCTACATCTACATCTACATCTACATCTACATCTACATCTACATCTACATCTACATCTACATCTACATCTACATCTACATCTACATCTACATCTACATCTACATCTACATCTACATCTACATCTACATCTACATCTACATCTACATCAACATCTACATCTACATCTACATCTACATCTACATCTACATCTACATCTACATCTACATCTACATCTACATCTACATCCTACATCTACATCTACATCTACATCTACATCTACATCTACATCTACATCTACATCTACATCTAACATCTACATCTACATCTAATCTACATCTACATCTACATCTACATCTACATCTACATCTACATCTACATCTACATCTACATCTACATCTACATCTACATCTACATCTACATCTACATCTACATCTACATCTACATCTACATCTACATCTACATCTACATCTACATCTACATCTACATCTACATCTACATCTACATCTACATCTACATCTACATCTACATCTACATCTACATCTACATCTACATCTACATCTACATCTACATCTACATCTACATCTACATCTAAATCTAAATCTACATCTACATCTACATCTACATCTACATCTACATCTACATCTACATCTACATCTACATCTACATCTACATCTACATCTACATCTACATCTACATCTACATCTACATCTACATCTACATCTACATCTACATCTACATCTACATCTACATCTACATCTACATCTACATCTACATCTTACATCTACATCTACATCTACATCTACATCTACATCTACATCTACATCTACATCTACATCTACATCTACATCTACATCTACATCTACATCTACATCTACATCTACATCTACATCTACATCTACATCTACATCTACATCTACATCTACATCTACATCTACATCTACATCTACATCTACATCTACATCTACATCTACATCTACATCTACATCTACATCTACATCTACATCTACATCTACATCTACATCTACATCTACATCTACATCTACATCTACATCTACATCTACATCTACATCTACATCTACATCTACATCTACATCTACATCTACATCTACATCTACATCTACATCCACCATCTACATCTACATCTACATCTACATCTACATTTACATTTACATCTACATCTACATCTACATCTCTACATCTACATCTACATCTACATCTACATCTACATCTACATCTACATCTACATCTACATCTACATCTACATCTACATCTACATCTACATCTACATCTACATCTACATCTACATCTACATCTACATCTACATCTACATCTACATCTACATCTACATCTACATCTACATCTACATCTACATCTACATCTACATCTACATCTACATCTACATCTACATCTACATCTACATCTACATCTACATCTACATCTACATCTACATCTACATCTACATCTACATCTACATCTACATCTACATCTACATCTACATCTACATCTACATCTACATCTACATCTACATCTACATCTACATCTACATCTACATCTACATCTACATCTACATCTACATCTACATCTACATCTACATCTACATCTACATCTACATCTACATCTACATCTACATCTACATCTACATCTACATCTACATCTACATCTACATCTACATCTACATCTACATCTACATCTACATCTACATCTACATCTACATCTACATCTACATCTACATCTACATCTACATCTACATCTACATCTACATCTCTACATCTACATCTACATCTACATCTACATCTACATCTACATCTACATCTACATCTACATCTACATCTACATCTACATCTACATCTACATCTACATCTACATCTACATCTACATCTACATCTACATCTACATCTACATTTACATCTACATCTACATCTACATCTACATCTACATCTACATCTACATCTACATCTACATCTACATCTACATCTACATCTACATCTACATCTACATCTACATCTACATCTACATCTACATTTACATCTACATATCTACATATCTACATCTCTACATCTAAATCTACATCTACATCTACATCTACATCTACATCTACATCTACATCTACATCTACATCTACATCTACATCTACATCTACATCTACATCTACATCTACATCTACATCTACATCTACATCTACATCTACATCTACATCTACATCTACATCTACATCTACATCTACATCTACATCTACATCTACATCTACATCTACATCTACATCTACATCTACATCTACATCTACATCTACATCTACATCTACATCTACATCTACATCTACATCTACATCTACATCTACATCTACATTTACATCTACATCTACATCTACATCTACATCTACATCTACATCTACATCTACATCTACATCTACATCTACATCTACATCTACATCTACATCTACATCTACATCTACATCTACATCTACATCTACATCTACATCTACATCTACATCTACATTTACATCTACATCTACATCTACATCTACATCTACATCTACATCTACATCTACATCTACATCTACATCTACATCTACATCTACATCTACATCTACATCTACATTTACATCTACATTTACATCTACATCTACATCTACATTTACATTTACATCTACATCTACATCTACATTTACATCTACATCTACATCTACATCTACATCTACATCTACATTTACATCTACATTTACATCTACATTTACATCTACATCTACATCTACATTTACATCTACATTTACATCTACATTTACATCTACATCTACATCTACATCTACATTTACATCTACATCTACATCTACATCTACATCTACATTTACATCTACATCTACATCTACATCTACATCTACATCTACATCTACATCTACATCTACATTTACATTTACATTTACATTTACATTTACATTTACATTTACATCTACATCTACATCCACATCCACATCTACATCTACATTTACATTTACATTTACATTTACATCTACATTTACATCTACATCTACATTTACATTTACATTTACATCTACATCTACATTTACATTTACATCTACATTTACATCTACATTTACATTTACATCTACATCTACATCTACATCTACATTTACATCTACATCTACATTTACATCTACATTTACATTTACATTTACATCTACATCTACATTTACATCTACATTTACATCTACATCTACATCTACATCTACATCTACATTTACATTTACATTTACATCTACATCTACATCTACATCTACATCTACATCTACATCTACATCTACATCTACATCTACATCTACATCTACATCTACATCTACATCTACATCTACATCTACATCTACATCTACATCTACATCTACATCTACATCTACATTTACATCTACATCTACATCTACATCTACATCTACATCTACATCTACATCTACATCTACATCTACATCTACATCTACATCTACATCTACATCTACATCTACATCTACATCTACATCTACATCTACATCTACATCTACATCTACATCTACATCTACATCTACATCTACATCTACATCTACATCTACATCTACATCTACATCTACATCTACATTTACATCTACATCTACATCTACATCTACATCTACATCTACATCTACATCTACATCTACATCTACATCTACATCTACATCTACATCTACATCTACATCTACATCTACATCTACATCTACATCTACATCTACATCTACATCTACATCTACATCTACATCTACATCTACATTTACATCTACATCTACATCTACATCTACATCTACATCTACATCTACATCTACATCTACATCTACATCTACATCTACATCTACATCTACATCTACATTTACATCTACATCTACATCTACATCTACATCTACATCTACATCTACATCTACATCTACATCTACATCTACATCTACATCTACATCTACATCTACATCTACATCTACATCTACATCTACATCTACATCTACATCTACATCTACATTTACATCTACATCTACATCTACATCTACATCTACACCTACATCTACATCTACATCTACATCTACATCTACATCTACATCTACATCTACATATCTACATCTACATCTACATTTACATCTACATCTACATCTACATCTACATCTACATTTACATTTACATCTACATCTACATCTACATTTACATTTACATCTACATTTACATCTACATCTACATCTACATCTACATTTACATTTACATATTTACATTTACATTTACATTTACATTTACATTTACATCTACATCTACATCTACATTTACATCTACATTTACATTTACATCTACATCTTACATCTACATCTACATCTACATTTACATATTACATCTACATCTACATCTACATTTACATTTACATCTACATCTACATCTACATCTACATCTACATCTACATCTTACATTTACATTTACATTTACATCTACATCTACATTTACATCTACATCTACATCTACATTTACATTTCTACATTTTACATTTACATCTACATCTACATTTACATCTACATTTACATTTACATCTACATCTACATCTACATCTACATCTACATCTACATCTACATCTACATCTACATTTACATTTACATCTACATCTACATCTACATTTACATCTACATCTACATCTACATCTACATCTACATCTACATCTACATCTACATCTACATCTACATCTACATCTACATCTACATCTACATCTACATCTACATCTACATCTACATTTACATCTACATCTACATTTACATCTACATCTACATTTACATCTACATCTACATCTACATCTACATCTACATCTACATCTACATCTACATCTACATTTTACATCTACATTTACATCTACATTTACATCTACATTTACATCTACATCTACATCTACATCTACATCTACATCTACATTTACATCTACATCTACATCTACATCTACATCTACATCTACATTTACATCTACATCTACATCTACATCTACATCTACATCTACATCTACATCTACATCTACATCTACATCTACATCTACATCTACATCTACATCTACATCTACATTTACATCTACATCTACATTTACATCTACATCTACATCTACATCTACATCTACATCTACATCTACATCTACATCTACATCTACATCTACATCTACATCTACATCTACATCTACATCTACATCTACATCTACATTTACATTTACATTTACATTTACATTTACATTTACATTGACATTTACATTTACATTTACATTTACATTTACATTTACATCTACATTTACATTTACATTTACATTTACATCTACATTTACATTTACATTTACATTTACATTTACATTTACATCTACATTTACATTTACATTTACATTTACATTTACATCTACATTTTACATTTACATTTACATCTTACATTTACATTTACATTTACATTTACATTTACATTTACATTTACATTTACATTTACATTTACATTTACATTTACATTTACATTTACATCTACATCTACATCTACATCTACATCTACATCTACATCTACATCTACATCTACATCTACATCTACATCTACATCTACATCTACATCTACATCTACATTTACATTTACATCTACATTTACATCTACATCTACATCTACATCTACATCTACATCTACATCTACATCTACATCTACATTTACATTTACATCTACATTTACATTTACATTTACATCTACATCTACATTTACATTTACATTTACATCTACATTTACATTTACATTTACATTTACATTTACATCTACATCTACATCTACATCTACATCTACATCTACATCTACATCTACATCTACATCTACATCTACATCTACATCTACATCTACATCTACATCTACATCTACATCTACATCTACATTTACATTTACATTTACATCTACATTTACATTTACATCTACATCTACATTTACATCTACATCTACATCTACATTTACATCTACATCTACATTTACATTTTCATTTACATTTACATTTACATTTACATTTACATTTACATTTACATTTACATTTACATTTACATTTACATTTACATTTACATTTACATTTACATTTACATTTACATTTACATTTACATTTACATTTACATTTACATTTACATTTACATTTACATCTACATCTACATTTACATTTACATTTACATTTACATTTACATTTACATTTACATTTACATTTACATCTTACATCTACATTTACATTTACATTTACATTTATTTACATTTACATTTACATTTACATTTACATTTACATTTACATTTACATTTACATTTACATTTACATTTACATTTACATTTACATTTACATTTACATTTTCTACATTTACATTTACATTTACATTTACATTTACATTTACATCTACATTTACATTTACATTTACATTTACATTTACATTTACATTTACATTTACATTTACATTTACATTTACATTTACATTTACATTTACATTTACATTTACATCTACATTTACATTTACATCTACATTCTACCTTTACATTTACATTTACATTTACATTTACATCTTACATTTACATTTACATTCATCTACATTTACATTTACATTTACATCTCACATTTACATTTACATCCACATTTACATTTACATTTACATTTACATTTACATCTACATTTACATTTACATACATTACATTTACATTTACATTTACTACTTTACATTTATACATTTACATTTACATTTACCATTTACATTTACATCCACATTTACATCCAATTTACATTTACATTAACATTTACATTTACATTATTACATTTACATTTACATTTACATTTACATTTACATTTACATTTACATTTACATTTACATCCACATTTACATTTACATCCACATTTACATTTACATTTACATTTACATTTACATCCACATTTACATCCACAGTGCAAAACAATTTTTAAAGCATTTACACAAAATACAACATATATAAACAGTGATACTGATATTAAAAAAAAATAAGAGCAACAGTCGAGCGGCACGCGACAGTGGGATACCCTTCGACCTTTTTGAAACGTTAAGAGTCAATAATTGTACAATACTTCTACTTAATAGAGATATCGTTACGTAATACGTGTATATGCGTGTATCATTTCATTGGTCAAGCACAAATGTATGTATGTGTGTGTGTGCGTTTGAATGCAAAAAAACTCGTCCAGTCTTTAGATTCGAGATGTTTAAATTCGTTTTATTTGCATTAAATTCTGTCTGGAAGTATATTCCTAAGAATCGTATCTTAGAGAATATCCGACAGACCTGCTTATGCACAGTGATCGAAAATAATTGTTCATCGAGAAGTAAATTCTGGGAAATTAATTCACTAGACCTTCCACAATGTGATCATAAAATAGAGTAGGAAGCATATTTCTAATACAATGAAATTATAGCCCACTCTTTCACCAAATAGGAAGCGAATTAAACTGACCAATAGACTAACGCATTTACCAAAATAAGATATACCTTAATAATTAATCGAACTTTTTATTGAGGCTAACGAAATCACTAGATAGAATGAGTCGTTGTCGATTGACCATCAAATTAGTTTTCAATTATGTAGTATTCAGGAAATCGCCCGAATATGGAATGTGATGCGTTCAGCTCGGCTAAACTTCACCCTATTATGCAGGTTTTGCTGAAAAGCCACAGAGTGAAAATTTATAAATTAAAGAGTCATCGTGAGGTAGGACCCAAGCGGTCTACTGTTATGTTAGTAAAAGCTAATGGAAACTACCCTTTCATCAACTTCCCTGAGTAGCGTAAGGAAAACAAATAACTTATGAAAGTAAAAAAAAAAAAAAAAAAAAAAACATAATAAAATATTAAACATTTTGGAAAAAACCAACAAAAAAAAAATAAATTTAAAAATTTTTTTTCCGAACATTTAAAAAAACAAATATGTTATGCTTTAGCACGCAGTAGAGAGGACTTGCGTCAGGTACATGCATCTGCAGGAGAGCCTGAAGGTACTTGCAATCTTTGTTTAGAGCATCTGCTGACTACAGAAAACATTCTTAATACTGAAGGCAGGCATAGATTTCATAATCAGTGTATCGTGGCACATCTAGAAAAGTATCCAGAGTGTCCTGAGTGCAAAGCACCTGGTACAATACAGGGCTTGCATTAATTCGCACATCTAATAGCTCAAGCAAGCACTAGCAAAGGTGCTATTTCAAAAGTACACAACACACGAAGTAAAGGAAAACCCGATACTGGGGTAACACTTAACAAACATATAGATGAAGAGATAGGGGCAGCTGACTTAAATGAGTCACAAAGCCAAGATACTCAGCCGAAAATTAATTCACGATCCACCCAAGGTCGACAGCCTAGGGGCGGTGGAGGTCGAAAAAGAAATATTCGCTATCAGCCGCGGATTTCCGATCCGCCTGAACATCCTTTTATAGAAATCGATCATGACAGAATTTTTAGTAGGATCGAAATTCTTATGCAAGCCATAAGAACTTTGACAACTTAAATCTGTCAAGCGGCATACACTCTCCTAATAGTTATCGGCAACTTCCGTCTCCACGTGTGTCTCACATTAGTCCAGCGTCGGCGAGGGCGAGTGACACGCGCACGAACACAATGTTAAGTACAGAGAAAGTCACCAAGATCATTCAGGTTTGGGGCATAAAATACAATGGAACAGTTAATGGCCCTACAGTCCAGGAATTTTTATACAGAGCAAGAACATTAACCATAGATAGTCTAAACGGTGATTTTGCTACTGTATGCAAAAACTTACATGTTCTCTAGACTAGTAAAGCAAGAGAATGGTATTGGAGATACCGCAAAGAGAACCCTGAGGTAATATGGGAAGAGTTTTGGGCAGCTCTCAAAAATCAATATCAGGACTATAAAGACGATGATGTCCTTATGGAAGACATTCCAGAGCTAAGACAAGGATTATTATACATCTCTATTCATTCTGTTGCTCATCTGCGACAAGTGGTCCAGAAACGTGAAAATCTGCTAGGTGCTGCAGATTTTAGGCAAGCTAGCAAGATCAATACTCAACCGAGGGTGTTTAAAAGAGCCGTTGCTGCTGTGAAGACTAAAGAGTCTTTACAGTCGGCCTCAGGGACGGAGTCTGTATCGGTAGAGGCTTTTCAACTTGCCAAACGACCTATGATCTGCTGGAACTGTGATCAGCCAGGACATGCATGGGACATGTGCCTCGCAGAACGAAGAATCTTTTGCTATGGATGCGGAGCAAAAGATTTTTATAAACCTCAATGCTCAACATCGCTTAAGAGAGCGGAAAACTCCAAGAGGGACTCATTCGTCGACGGCAGGCGAATGGCCCAAAACTAGAATCCGCAACTGAACATCAATCTGTAGATTCAGATTGCCCACGGCAGATGTCTGCAATTTTAAAACAGGCATCTCCACGTCCACACTCAGACACTCCCTTACTACGTAAAATAAAACCATACCATGAGAGATTAGCTCATTATAATGAGATCAGAGCAAAAATATTTTCAGAAGTAACTAGCCTTGATCGTGTGAAACGGAACACTCTCCGTATGCGTAATTACGGGGGGGGTGTTAAAAGAGGGTGGGTTTTTTTTTTTTTTCGCGCCCCCGCTCAAAAAAAAACAACGCTTCTTTCTGAACATATATATAAAAACACCTTACAGAAAAATGAAAAGAACGCTGCGTTTTTTGTGTGTGTAAAAAAGAGGCGCTCGTTTATTTTAAAAAAAAAAAAAAAAAAAGATTTTTGTGTGATTAATAAACATTTTTTTTTGGGAAAAAAAACTCCACCCAAACCAAGGAAAAACTTAAATAAATTTTTGGGGACTCTGCACCATCAATTTCAATGGTTAAGAAATGGTTTACTGAGTTCCGTTGTGGTCGTACCAGTACAAGTGATGCCGAACGTTCAGGTCGCCCAAAAGAGGTCGTCATGCCAGAAATCGTCGACAAAATCCATGGAATGATATTGGATGATCGGAGAATGAAAGTGCGTGAGGTAGCTGAGGCTGTAGGCATCTCAACTGAACGGGTACATCACATTTTACATGAATATTTGGACATGAAAAAGCTTTCCGCGCGATGGGTGCCGCGATTGCTCACACACGACCATAAGCGCAACCGTGTGACCATTTCAAAGGAGTGTTTGGCGATGTTCAACCGCAATCCAAACGAATTTTTGCGCCGTTTCGTTACCGTAGACGAAACATGGATCCACCACACCACACCAGAGACCAAAGAACAATCAAGACAGTGGGTTTCTCCGGGTGAACGTGCACCAAAGAAGGCCAAGGTGGGTCTGTCGGCCAACAAGGTCATGGCCACAGTTTTTTGGGATGCACAAGGTATTCTTTAAAATGAATTACCTTAAAAGGGTTAAAACGATCCCCGGCAAATATTATAAAGAGCTTTAGGACATTTTAGATATTGATTAAAAGCAGAAACCACCGCATTTGGCGAAAAAAAAGTGCTGTTCCATCAGGACAATGCACGGGTGCACACGTGTGTAGTCAGCATGGCAAAATTTCATAAATTGGGCTACGAACTGCTACCCCATCCAGCATATTCTCCAGATTTAGCCCCCTGTGACTATTTTTTGTTTCCAAACATGAAGAAATGGCTCGGCGGTAAGAGATTCGGGTCAAATGAAGAGGTCATCACAGAAACAAACGACTATTTTGAGGGCCTTGAGAAAACCTATTATTTGGAAGGAATAAAAAAAATTGGAAAAACGCTGGACTAAATGTATAGAGCTAAAAGGAGATTATGTTGAGAAATAAAACGCTTCTTTGACGAAAAAAAATATATTTTATTCAAAAAGTCACGGACTTATCAAACGACCCTCG
>JAEIFO010000498.1:0-56632 GCA_018903695.1 Zaprionus gabonicus | reverse complement strand
AGACACCGGCTAGAAACAGATTAGACACAGGCTAGACAGAGGCTATACACTGGCTAGGCACAGGCTAGACACAGTCTATGCACAGGCTAGACAAAGGCTAAACACTGGCTAGGCACAGGCTAGGCACTGGCTAGACACTGGCTAGGCACACGCTATGCACATGCCTGTCTCAGGCAAGGCACAGGCTAGACACTGGCTAGGCACACGCTATGCACATGCCAGTCTCAGGCAAGGCACAGGCTAGACACAGGCTAGACACAGGCTAGGCACTGGCTCGACACAGGCTAGGCACAGGCTAGGCACAGGCTAGGCACAGGCTAGGCACAGGCTAGGCACAGGCTAGGCACAGGCTAGGCACAGGCTAGGCACAGGCTAGGCACAGGCTAGACACAGGCTAGACACTGGCTAGGCTCAGGCTATGCACATGCCAGTCACTGGCAAGGCACAGGCTAGACACAGGCTAGACACTGGCTAGGCACAGGCTATGCACATGCCAGTCACATGCATGTCACAGGCAAGGCACAGGCTAGACACAGGCTAGACACTGGCTAGGCACAGGCTAGACACAGGCTAGACACAGGCTAGGCACAGGCTAGACACAGGCTAGACACAGGCTAGACACAGGCTAGACACAGGCTAGACACAAGCTAGACACAGGCTAGACACAGGCTAGACACAGGCTAGAAACAGGCTAGACACAGGCTGGACACAGGCTAGGCACAGGCTAGACAAAGGCTAGACACAGGCTAGACACAGGCTAGACACAGGCTAGACACAGGCTGGACACAGGCTAGACACAGGCTAGACACAGGCTAGACACAGGCTGGACACAGGCTAGACACAGGCTAGACACAGGCTAGACACAGGCTAGGCATAGGCCAGTCACTGGCTAGGCACAGGCTAGGCACGGGCTAGACACCGCCTAGACACTCACTAGACACAGGCTAGACAGAGGCTAGACACAGGCTAGACAGAGGCTTTACACTGGCTAGGCACAGGCTAGACACAGGCTATGCACAGGCTAGACACAGGCTGGACACAGGCTAGGCACAGGCTAGGCACAGGCTAGACACAGGCTAGACACAGGCTAGGCACTGGCTCGACACAGGCTAGGCACAGGCTAGGCACAGGCTAGGCACAGGCTAGGCACAGGCTAGGCACAGGCTAGACACAGGCTAGACACTGGCTAGGCACAGGCTATGCACATGCCAGTCACTGGCAAGGCACAGGCTAGACACAGGCTAGACACAGGCTAGACACTGGCTAGGCACAGGCTATGCACATGCCAGTCACATGCATGTCACAGGCAAGGCACAGGCAAGGCACAGGCTAGACACAGGCTAGACACAGGCTAGGCACTGGCTATGCACATGCCAGTCACAGGCAAGGCACAGGCTAGACACAGGCTGGACACAGGCTAGGCACAGGCTAGGCACTGGCTAGACACTGGCTAGGCACAGGCTATGCACATGCCAGTCACAGGCAAGGCACAGGCTAGACACAGGCTAGACACAGGCTAGACACAGGCTAGGCACAGGCTAGACACAGGCTAGACACTGGCTAGGCACAAGCTATGCACATGCCAGTCACAGGCAAGGCACAGGCTAGACACAGGCTAGGCACAGGCTAGGCACAGGCTAGGCACTGGCTAGACACTGGCTAGGCACAGGCCAGTCACAGGCTAGGCACAGGCTAGGCACAGGCTAGACACCGGCTAGACACCGGCTAGACACAGACTAGACACAGGCTAGACAGAGGCTTTACACTGGCTAGGCACAGGCTAGATACAGGCTATGCACAGGCTAGACAAAGGCTAAACACTGGCTAGGCACAGGCTAGGCACTGGCTAGACACTGGCTAGGCACACGCTATGCACATGCCTGTCTCAGGCAAGGCACAGGCTAGACACTGGCTAGGCACAGGCTAGACACAGGCTAGACACTGGCTAGGCACAAGCTATGCACATGCCAGTCACAGGCAAGGCACAGGCTAGACACAGGCTAGGCACAGGCTAGGCACAGGCTAGGCACTGGCTAGACACTGGCTAGGCACAGGCCAGTCACAGGCTAGGCACAGGCTAGGCACAGGCTAGACACCGGCTAGACACCGGCTAGACACAGACTAGACACAGGCTAGACAGAGGCTTTACACTGGCTAGGCACAGGCTAGATACAGGCTATGCACAGGCTAGACAAAGGCTAAACACTGGCTAGGCACAGGCTAGGCACTGGCTAGACACTGGCTAGGCACACGCTATGCACATGCCAGTCTCAGGCAAGGCACAGGCTAGACACAGGCTAGACACAGGCTAGGCACTGGCTCGACACAGGCTAGGCACAGGCTAGGCACAGGCTAGGCACAGGCTAGGCACAGGCTAGGCACAGGCTAGGCACAGGCTAGACACAGGCTAGACACTGGCTAGGCACAGGCTATGCACATGCCAGTCACTGGCAAGGCACAGGCTAGACACAGGCTAGACACTGGCTAGGCACAGGCTATGCACATGCCAGTCTCAGGCAAGGCACAGGCTAGACACAGGCTAGACACAGGCTAGGCACTGGCTCGACACAGGCTAGGCACAGGCTAGGCACAGGCTAGGCACAGGCTAGGCACAGGCTAGGCACAGGCTAGGCACAGGCTAGACACAGGCTAGACACTGGCTAGGCACAGGCTATGCACATGCCAGTCACTGGCAAGGCACAGGCTAGACAGAGGCTTTACACTGGCTAGGCACAGGCTAGATACAGGCTATGCACAGGCTAGACAAAGGCTAAACACTGGCTAGGCACAGGCTAGGCACTGGCTAGACACTGGCTAGGCACACGCTATGCACATGCCTGTCTCAGGCAAGGCACAGGCTAGACACTGGCTAGGCACAGGCTAGACACAGGCTAGGCACAGGCTAGACACAGGCTAGACACTGGCTAGGCACAAGCTATGCACATGCCAGTCACAGGCAAGGCACAGGCTAGACACAGGCTAGGCACAGGCTAGGCACAGGCTAGGCACTGGCTAGACACTGGCTAGGCACAGGCCAGTCACAGGCTAGGCACAGGCTAGGCACAGGCTAGACACCGGCTAGACACCGGCTAGACACAGACTAGACACAGGCTAGACAGAGGCTTTACACTGGCTAGGCACAGGCTAGATACAGGCTATGCACAGGCTAGACAAAGGCTAAACACTGGCTAGGCACAGGCTAGGCACTGGCTAGACACTGGCTAGGCACACGCTATGCACATGCCAGTCTCAGGCAAGGCACAGGCTAGACACAGGCTAGACACAGGCTAGGCACTGGCTCGACACAGGCTAGGCACAGGCTAGGCACAGGCTAGGCACAGGCTAGGCACAGGCTAGGCACAGGCTAGGCACAGGCTAGGCACAGGCTAGGCACAGGCTAGGCACAGGCTAGACACAGGCTAGACACTGGCTAGGCACAGGCTATGCACATGCCAGTCACTGGCAAGGCACAGGCTAGACACAGGCTAGACACTGGCTAGGCACAGGCTATGCACATGCCAGTCACATGCATGTCACAGGCAAGGCACAGGCTAGACACAGGCTAGACACTGGCTAGGCACAGGCTAGACACAGGCTAGACACAGGCTAGGCACAGGCTAGACACAGGCTAGACACAGGCTAGACACAAGCTAGACACAGGCTAGACACAGGCTAGACACAGGCTAGAAACAGGCTAGACACAGGCTAGACACAGGCTAGGCACAGGCTAGACAAAGGCTAGACACAGGCTAGACACAGGCTAGACACAGGCTAGACACAGGCTGGACACAGGCTAGACACAGGCTAGACACAGGCTAGACACAGGCTGGACACAGGCTAGACACAGGCTAGACACAGGCTAGACACAGGCTAGGCATAGGCCAGTCACTGGCTAGGCACAGGCTAGGCACGGGCTAGACACCGCCTAGACACTCACTAGACACAGGCTAGACAGAGGCTAGACACAGGCTAGACAGAGGCTTTACACTGGCTAGGCACAGGCTAGACACAGGCTATGCACAGGCTAGACACAGGCTAGACACAGGCTAGGCACAGGCTAGGCACAGGCTAGACACAGGCTAGACACAGGCTAGGCACTGGCTCGACACAGGCTAGGCACAGGCTAGGCACAGGCTAGGCACAGGCTAGGCACAGGCTAGGCACAGGCTAGGCACAGGCTAGGCACAGGCTAGACACAGGCTAGACACTGGCTAGGCACAGGCTATGCACATGCCAGTCACTGGCAAGGCACAGGCTAGACACAGGCTAGACACTGGCTAGGCACAGGCTATGCACATGCCAGTCACATGCATGTCACAGGCAAGGCACAGGCAAGGCACAGGCTAGACACAGGCTAGACACAGGCTAGACACTGGCTAGGCACAGGCTATGCACATGCCAGTCACATGCATGTCACAGGCAAGGCACAGGCAAGGCACAGGCTAGACACAGGCTAGACACAGGCTAGGCACATGCCAGTCACAGGCAAGGCACAGGCTAGACACAGGCTGGACACAGGCTAGGCACAGGCTAGGCACTGGCTAGACACTGGCTAGGCACACGCTATGCACATGCCAGTCTCAGGCAAGGCACAGGCTAGACACAGGCTAGACACAGGCTAGGCACAGGCTAGGCACTGGCTAGACACTGGCTAGGCACAGGCCAGTCACAGGCTAGGCACAGGCTAGGCACAGGCTAGACACCGGCTAGACACCGGCTAGACACAGACTAGACACAGGCTAGACAGAGGCTTTACACTGGCTAGGCACAGGCTAGACACAGGCTATGCACAGGCTAGACACAGGCTGGACACAGGCTAGGCACAGGCTAGGCACTGGCTAGACACTGGCTAGGCACACGCTATGCACATGCCTGTCTCAGGCAAGGCACAGGCTAGACACAGGCTAGACACTGGCTAGGCACAGGCTATGCACATGCCTGTCTCAGGCAAGGCACAGGCTAGACACAGGCTAGACACAGGCTAGACACAGGCTAGGCACAGGCTATGCACATGCCAGTCTCAGGCAAGGCACAGGCTAGACACAGGCTAGACACAGGCTAGGCACAGGCTAGGCACAGGCTAGCCACTGGCTAGAAACTGGCTAGGCACACGCTATGCACATGCCAGTCTCTGGCAAGGCACAGGCTAGACACAGGCTAGACACTAGCTAAGCACACGCTATGCACATGCCAGTCTCAGGCAAGGCACAGGCTAGACACAGGCTAGACACTGGCTAGGCACAGGCTATGCACATGCCAGTCACATGCCAGTCACAGGCAAGGCACAGGCTAGACACAGGGTAGACACTGGCTAGGCACAGGCTAGACACAGGCTAGACACAGGCTAGACACAGGCTAGACACAGGCTAGACACAGGCTAGACACAGGCTAGACACAGGCTAGACACAGGCTAGACACAGGCTAGACACAGGCTAGACACAGGCTAGACACAGGCTAGACACAAGCTAGACACAGGCTAGACACAAGCTAGACACAAGCTAGACACAGGCTAGACACAGGCTAGACACAGGCTAGAAACAGGCTAGAAACAGGCTAGACACAGGCTAGACACAGGCTAGACAAAGGCTAGACACAGGCTAGCCACAGGCTAGGCACAGGCTAGATAAAGGCTAGACACAGGCTAGACACAGGCTAGACACAGGCTAGACACAGGCTGGACACAGGCTAGACACAGGCTAGACACAGGCTAGACACAGGCTAGGCATAGGCTAGGCACAGGCTAGCCACTGGCTAGGCACAAGCTAGTCACAGGCTAGACATCCGCTAGACACCGGCTAGACACTGACTAGACACAGGCTAGACACAGGCTAGACACAGGCTGGACACAGGCTAGACACAGGCTAGACACAGGCTAGACACAGGCTGGACAAAGGCTAGACACAGGCTAGACACAGGCTAGACACAGGCTGGACACAGGCTAGACACAGGCTAGACACAGGCTAGACACAGGCTAGGCATAGGCCAGTCACTGGCTAGGCACAGGATAGGCACGGGCTAGACACCGGCTAGACACTCACTAGACACAGGCTAGACAGAGGCTATACACTGGCTAGGCACAGGCTAGACACAGGCTATGCACAGGCTAGACACAGGCTAGACACAGGCTAGGCACAGGCTAGGCACAGGCTAGACACAGGCTAGACACAGGCTAGGCACTGGCTCGACACAGGCTAGGCACAGGCTAGGCACAGGCTAGGCACAGGCTAGGCACAGGCTAGGCACAGGCTAGGCACAGGCTAGGCACAGGCTAGGCACAGGCTAGACACAGGCTAGACACTGGCTAGGCACAGGCTATGCACATGCCAGTCACTGGCAAGGCACAGGCTAGACACAGGCTAGACACTGGCTAGGCACAGGCTATGCACATGCCAGTCACATGCATGTCACAGGCAAGGCACAGGCAAGGCACAGGCTAGACACAGGCTAGACACAGGCTAGACACTGGCTAGGCACAGGCTATGCACATGCCAGTCACATGCATGTCACAGGCAAGGCACAGGCAAGGCACAGGCTAGACACAGGCTAGACACAGGCTAGGCACATGCCAGTCACAGGCAAGGCACAGGCTAGACACAGGCTGGACACAGGCTAGGCACAGGCTAGGCACTGGCTAGACACTGGCTAGGCACAAGCTATGCACATGCCAGTCACAGGCAAGGCACAGGCTAGACACAGGCTAGGCACAGGCTAGGCACAGGCTAGGCACTGGCTAGACACTGGCTAGGCACAGGCCAGTCACAGGCTAGGCACAGGCTAGGCACAGGCTAGACACCGGCTAGACACCGGCTAGACACAGACTAGACACAGGCTAGACAGAGGCTTTACACTGGCTAGGCACAGGCTAGACACAGGCTATGCACAGGCTAGACACAGGCTGGACACAGGCTAGGCACAGGCTAGGCACTGGCTAGACACTGGCTAGGCACACGCTATGCACATGCCTGTCTCAGGCAAGGCACAGGCTAGACACAGGCTAGACACTGGCTAGGCACAGGCTATGCACATGCCTGTCTCAGGCAAGGCACAGGCTAGACACAGGCTAGACACAGGCTAGACACAGGCTAGGCACAGGCTATGCACATGCCAGTCACAGGCAAGGCACAGGCTAGACACAGGCTAGACACAGGCTAGGCACAGGCTAGGCACAGGCTAGCCACTGGCTAGAAACTGGCTAGGCACACGCTATGCACATGCCAGTCTCTGGCAAGGCACAGGCTAGACACAGGCTAGACACTAGCTAAGCACACGCTATGCACATGCCAGTCTCAGGCAAGGCACAGGCTAGACACAGGCTAGACACTGGCTAGGCACAGGCTATGCACATGCCAGTCACATGCCAGTCACAGGCAAGGCACAGGCTAGACACAGGGGTAGACACTGGCTAGGCACAGGCTAGACACAGGCTAGACACAGGCTAGACACAGGCTAGACACAGGCTAGACACAGGCTAGACACAGGCTAGACACAGGCTAGACACAGGCTAGACACAGGCTAGGCACAGGCTAGACACAGGCTAGACACAGGCTAGACACAAGCTAGACACAGGCTAGACACAAGCTAGACACAAGCTAGACACAGGCTAGACACAGGCTAGACACAGGCTAGAAACAGGCTAGAAACAGGCTAGACACAGGCTAGACACAGGCTAGACAAAAGGCTAGACACAGGCTAGCCACAGGCTAGGCACAGGCTAGATAAAGGCTAGACACAGGCTAGACACAGGCTAGACACAGGCTAGACACAGGCTGGACACAGGCTAGACACAGGCTAGACACAGGCTAGACACAGGCTAGGCATAGGCTAGGCACAGGCTAGCCACTGGCTAGGCACAAGCTAGTCACAGGCTAGACATCCGCTAGACACCGGCTAGACACTGACTAGACACAGGCTAGACACAGGCTAGACACAGGCTGGACACAGGCTAGACACAGGCTAGACACAGGCTAGACACAGGCTGGACAAAGGCTAGACACAGGCTAGACACAGGCTAGACACAGGCTGGACACAGGCTAGACACAGGCTAGACACAGGCTAGACACAGGCTAGGCATAGGCCAGTCACTGGCTAGGCACAGGATAGGCACGGGCTAGACACCGGCTAGACACTCACTAGACACAGGCTAGACAGAGGCTATACACTGGCTAGGCACAGGCTAGACACAGGCTATGCACAGGCTAGACAAAGGCTAGACACTGGCTAGGCATAGGCTAGGCACTGGCTAGACACTGGCTAGGCACGCGCTATGCACATGCCTGCCTCAGGCAAGGCACAGGCTAGACACAGGCTAGACACTGGCTAGGCACAGGCTATGCACATGCCAGTCACAGGCAAGGCACAGGCTAGACACAGGCTAGACACAGGCTAGGCACTGGCTATGCACATGCCAGTCACAGGCAAGGCACAGGCTAGACACAGGCTGGACACAGGCTAGGAACAGGCTAGGCACTGGCTAGACACTGGCTAGGCACAGGCTATGCACATGCCAGTCACAGGCAAGGCACAGGCTAGACACAGGCTAGACACAGGCTAGGCACAGGCTAGACACAGGCTAGACACTGGCTAGGCACAAGCTATGCACATGCCAGTCACAGGCAAGGCACAGGCTAGACACAGGCTAGACACAGGCTAGGCACAGGCTAGGCACAGGCTAGACACCGGCTAGACACCGGCTAGACACAGACTAGACACAGGCTAGACAGAGGCTTGACACTGGCTAGGCACAGGCTAGACACAGGCTAGACACAGGCTAGGCATAGGCTAGGCACAGGCTAGACACAGGCTAGGCATAGGCTAGGCACAGGCTAGCCACAGGCTAGGCACAGGCTAGGCACAGGCTAGGCACAAGCTAGGCACAGGCTAGGCACAGGCCAGTCACAGGCTAGGCACAGGCTAGACACAGGCTAGACACCGGCTAGACACCGGCTAGACACAGACTAGACACAGGCTAGACAGAGGCTATACACTGGCTAGGCACAGGCTAGACACAGGCTATGCACAGGCTAGACAAAGGCTATACACTGGCTAGGCACAGGCTAGGCACAAGCTAGGCACAGGCTAGGCACAGGCCAGTCACAGGCTAGGCACAGGCTAGACACAGGCTAGACACCGGCTAGACACCGGCTAGACACAGGCTAGACACCGGCTAGACACCGGCTAGACACAGACTAGACACAGGCTAGACAGAGGCTATACACTGGCTAGGCACAGGCTAGACACAGGCTATGCACAGGCTAGACAAAGGCTGTACACTGGCTATACACTGGCTAGGCACAGGCTAGGCACTGGCTAGACACTGGCTAGGCACACGCTATGCACATGCCTGTCTCAGGCAAGGCACAGGCTAGACACAGGCTAGACACTGGCTAGGCACAGGCTTTGCACATGCCAGTCACAGGAAAGGCACAGGCTAGACACAGGATAGACACAGGCTAGGCACAGGCTAGGCACAGGCTAGGCACTGGCTAGACACTGGCTAGGCACACGCTATGCACATGCCTGTCTCAGGCAAGGCACAGGCTAGACACAGGCTAGACACTGGCTAGGCACAGGCTATGCACATGCCAGTCACAGGCAAGGCACAGGCTAAACACAGGCTAGACACAGGCTAGGCACAGGCTAGGCACAGGCTAGGCACAGGCTAGCCACATTCTAGGCACTGGCTAGACACAGGCTAGGCACTGGCTAGACACTGGCTAGGCACACGCTATGCACATGCCAGTCTCTGGCAAGGCACAGGCTAGGCACTGGCTAGACACAGGCTAGGTACTGGCTAGACACTGGCTAGGCACAGGCTAGGCACAGGCTAGGCACAGGCTAGGCACATTCTAGGCACTGGCTAGACACAGGCTAGGCACTGGCTAGACACTGGCTAGGCACACGCTATGCACATGCCAGTCTCTGGCAAGGCACAGGCTAGGCACTGGCTAGACACAGGCTAGGTACTGGCTAGACACTGGCTAGGCACACGCTATGCACATGCCAGTCTCTGGCAAGGCACAGGCTAGAAACAGGCTAGACACAGGCTAGACACTGGCTAGGCACAGGCTATGCACATGCCAGTCACAGGCAAGGCACAGGCTAGACACAGGCTAGACACAGGCTAGGCATAGGCTAGGTACAGGATAGCCACAGGCTAGGCACAGGCTAGGCACAGGCTAGGCACTGGCTAGGCACAAGCTAGTCACAGGCTAGGCACAGGCCAGTCACAGGCTAGGCACAGGCTAGGCACAGGCTAGACACCGGATAGACACCGGCTAGACACAGACTAGACACAGGCTAGGCACAGGCTAGACACAGGCTAGAAACAGGCTAGACACAGGCTAGGCACAGGCTAGACAAAGGCTAGACACAGGCTAGACACAGGCTAGACACAGGCTAGACACAGGCTAGACACAGGCTAGACACAGGCTAGACACAGGCTAGACACAGGCTGGACACAGGCTAGACACAGGCTAGACACAGGCTAGACACAGGCTGGACACAGGCTAGACACAGGCTAGACACAGGCTAGGCATAGGCCAGTCACTGGCTAGGCACAGGCTAGGCACGGGCTAGACACCGCCTAGACACTCACTAGACACAGGCTAGACAGAGGCTATACACTGGCTAGGCACAGGCTAGACACAGGCTATGCACAGGCTAGACAAAGGCTAGACACTGGCTAGGCATAGGCTAGGCACTGGCTAGACACTGCCTAGGCACACGCTATGCACATGCCTGTCTCAGGCAAGGCACAGGCTAGACACAGGCTAGACACTGGCTAGGCACAGGCTATGCACATGCCAGTCACAGGCAAGGCACAGGCTAGACACAGGCTAGACACAGGCTAGGCACTGGCTATGCACATGCCAGTCACAGGCAAGGCACAGGCTAGACACAGGCTGGACACAGGCTAGGCACAGGCTAGCCACTGGCTAGACACTGGCTAGGCACACGCTATGCACATGCCAGTCTCTGGCACGGCACAGGCTAGACACAGGCTAGACACTGGCTAAGCACACGCTATGCACATGCCAGTCTCAGGCAAGGCACAGGCTAGACACAGGCTAGACACTGGCTAGGCACAGGCTATGCACATGCCAGTCACATGCCAGTCACAGGCAAGGCACAGGCTAGACACAGGGTAGACACTGGCTAGGCACAGGCTAGACACAGGCTAGACACAGGCTAGACACAGGCTAGACACAGGCTAGACACAGGCTAGACACAGGCTAGGCACAGGCTAGACACAGGCTAGACACAGGCTAGACACAAGCTAGACACAGGCTAGACACAAGCTAGACACAGGCTAGACACAGGCTAGACACAGGCTAGAAACAGGCTAGAAACAGGCTAGAAACAGGCTAGACACAGGCTAGACAAAGGCTAGACACAGGCTAGCCACAGGCTAGGCACAGGCTAGATAAAGGCTAGACACAGGCTAGACACAGGCTAGACACAGGCTAGGCATAGGCTAGGCACAGGCTAGCCACTGGCTAGGCACAAGCTAGTCACAGGCTAGACATCCGCTAGACACCGGCTAGACACTGACTAGACACAGGCTAGACAGAGGCTATACACTGGCTAGGCACAGGCTAGACACTGGCTTGGCACAGACTAGACACTGGCTAGGCACAGGCTAGGCACTGGCTAGACACAGGCTAGACACAAGCTAGACACAGGCTAGACACAGGCTAGACACAGGCTAGAAACAGGCTAGACACAGGCTAGACACAGGCTAGGCACAGGCTAGACAAAGGCTAGACACAGGCTAGACACAGGCTAGACACAGGCTAGACACAGGCTAGGCACAGGCTAGGCACAGGCTAGCCACTGGCTAGACACTGGCTAGGCACACGCTATGTACATGCCAGTCTCTGGCAAGGCACAGGCTAGACACAGGCTAGACACTGGCTAAGCACACGCTATGCACATGCCAGTCTCAGGCAAGGCACAGGCTAGACACAGGCTAGACACTGGCTAGGCACAGGCTATGCACATGCCAGTCACATGCCAGTCACAGGCAAGGCACAGGCTAGACACAGGGTAGACACTGGCTAGGCACAGGCTAGACACAGGCTAGACACAGGCTAGACACAGGCTAGACACAGGCTAGACACAGGCTAGACACAGGCTAGACACAGGCTAGACACAGGCTAGACACAGGCTAGGCACAGGCTAGACACAGGCTGGACACAGGCTAGACACAAGCTAGACACAGGCTAGACACAAGCTAGACACAGGCTAGACACAGGCTAGACACAGGCTAGAAACAGGCTAGAAACAGGCTAGACACAGGCTAGACACAGGCTAGACAAAGGCTAGACACAGGCTAGCCACAGGCTAGGCACAGGCTAGATAAAGGCTAGACACAGGCTAGACACAGGCTAGACACAGGCTAGACACAGGCTAGACACAAAGGCTAGACACTGGCTAGGCATAGGCTAGGCACTGGCTAGACACTGGCTAGGCACACGCTATGCACATGCCTGTCTCAGGCAAGGCACAGGCTAGACACAGGCTAGACACTGGCTAGGCACAGGCTATGCACATGCCAGTCACAGGCAAGGCACAGGCTAGACACAGGCTAGACACAGGCTAGGCACTGGCTATGCACATGCTAGTCACAGGCAAGGCACAGGCTAGACACAGGCTGGACACAGGCTAGGCACAGGCTAGGCACTGGCTAGACACTGGCTAGGCACAGGCTATGCACATGCCAGTCACAGGCAAGGCACAGGCTAGACACAGGCTAGACACAGGCTAGGCACAGGCTAGACACAGGCTAGACACTGGCTAGGCACAAGCTATGCACATGCCAGTCACAGGCAAGGCACAGGATAGACACAGGCTAGACACAGGCTAGGCACAGGCTAGGCACAGGCTAGGCACTGGCTAGACACTGGCTAGGCACAGGCCAGTCACAGGCTAGGCACAGGCTAGGCACAGGCTAGACACCGGCTAGACACCGGCTAGACACAGACTAGACACAGGCTAGACAGAGGCTTTACACTGGCTAGGCACAGGCTAGACACAGGCTATGCACAGGCTAGACACAGGGTGGACACAGGCTAGACACAGGCTGGACACAGGCTAGACACAGGCTAGACACAGGCTAGACACAGGCTAGACACAGTCCAGACACAGGCTAGACACAGGCTAGGGATAGGCTAGGCACAGGCTAGACACAGGCTAGACATAGGCTAGGCACAGGCTAGGCACAAGCTAGGCACAGGCTAGGCACAGGCCAGTCACAGGCTAGGCACAGGCTAGACACAGGCTAGACACCGGCTAGACACCGGCTAGACACAGACTAGACAAAGGCTAGACAGAGGCTATACACTGGCTAGGCACAGGCTAGACACAGGCTATGCACAGGCTAGACAAAGGCTATACACTGGCTAGGCACAGGCTAGGCACTGGCTAGACACTGGCTAGGCACACGCTGTGCACATGCCTGTCTCAGGCAAGGCACAGGCTAGACACAGGCTAGACACTGGCTAGGCACAGGCTTTGCACATGCCAGTCACAGGAAAGGCACAGGCTAGACACAGGATAGACACAGGCTAGGTACAGGCTAGGCACAGGCTAGGCACTGGCTAGACACTGGCTAGGCACACGCTATGCACATGCCAGTCTCAGGCAAGGCACAGGCTAGACACAGGCTAGACACTGGCTAGGCATAGGCTATGCACATGCCAGTCACAGGCAAGGCACAGGCTAGACACAGGCTAGACACAGGCTAGGCACAGGCTAGGCACAGGCTAGGCACAGGCTAGGCACATTCTAGGCACTGGCTAGACACAGGCTAGGCACTGGCTAGACACTGGCTAGGCACACTCTATACACATGCCAGTCTCTGGCAAGGCACAGGCTAGGCACTGGCTAGACACAGGCTAGGTACTGGCTAGACACTGGCTAGGCACACGCTATGCACATGCCAGTCTCTGGCAAGGCACAGGCTAGACACAGGCTAGACACAGGCTAGGCATAGGCTAGGAACAGGCTAGCCACAGGCTAGGCACAGGCTAGGCACAGGCTAGGCACTGGCTAGGCACAAGCTAGTCACAGGCTAGGCACAGGCCAGTCACAGGCTAGGCACAGGCTAGGCACAGGCTAGACACCGGATAGACACCGGCTAGACACAGACTAGACACAGGCTAGACAGAGGCTATACACTGGCTAGGCACAGGCTAGACACTGGCTAGGCACAGGCTAGGCACTGGCTAGACACTGGCTAGGCACACGCTATGCACATGCCTGTCTCAGGCAAGGCACAGGCTAGACACAGGCTAGACACTGGCTAGGCACAGGCTATGAACATGCCAGTCACAGGCAAGGCACAGGCTAGACACAGGCTAGACACTGGCTAGACACAGGCTAGACACAGGCTAGGCACAGGCTAGGCACAGACTAGGCACTGGCTAGTCACTGGCTAGGCACAGACTAGGCACTGGCTAGACACTGGCTAGGCACACGCTATGCACATGCCAGTCTCAGGCAAGGCACAGGTTAGACACAGGCTAGGCACTGGCTAGGCACAGGCTATGCACATGCCAGTCACAGGCAAGGCACAGGCCAGACACAGGCTAGACACAGGCTAGACAGAGGCTAGACACTGGCTAGGCACAGGCTAGGCACTGGCTAGACACAGGCTAGACACAGGCTAGACACAGGCTAGACACAGGCTAGACACAGGCTAGGCACAGGCTAGACACAGGCTAGACACAGGCTAGACACAGGCTAGAAACAGGCTAGACACAGGCTAGACACAGGCTAGACACAGGCTAGACACAGGCTAGACAAAGGCTAGACACAGGCTAGACACAAGCTAGACACAGGTTAGACACAGGCTAGGCATAGGCTAGGTACAGGCTAGCCACAGGCTAGGCACAGGCTAGGCACTGGCTAGGCACAAGCTAGTCACAGGCTAGGCACAGGCCAGTCGCAGGCTAGGCACAGGCTAGACACCGGATTGACACCGGCTAGACACAGACTAGACACCGGCTAGACAGAGGCTATACACTGGCTAGGCACAGGCTAGACACAGGCTATGCACAGGCTAGACAAAGGCTAGACACTGGCTAGGCACAGGCTAGGCACTGGCTAGACACTGGCTAGGCACACGCTATGCACATGCCTGTCTCAGGCAAGGCATAGGCTAGACACAGGCTAGACACTGGCTTGGCACAGGCTATGCACATGCGAGTCACAGGCAAGGCACAGGGTAGACACAGGCTAGACACAGGCTAGACACAGCTAGGCACAGGCTAGGCACAGACTAGGCACTGGCTAGACACTGGCTAGGCACACGCTATGCACAGGCTAGACACAGGCTAGACACAGGCTAGGCACAGGCTAGACACAGGCTGGACACAGGCTAGACACAAGCTAGACACAGGCTAGACACAAGCTAGACACAGGCTAGACACAGGCTAGACACAGGCTAGACACAGGCTAGACACAGGCTAGACACAGGCTAGACACAGGCTAGACACAGGCTAGACACAGGCTAGACACAGGCTAGACACAGGCTAGACACAGGCTAGGCACAGGCTAGACACAGGCTAGACACAGGCTAGACACAGGCTAGACACAGGCTAGGCACAGGCTAGACACAGGCTGGACACAGGCTAGACACAAGCTAGACACAGGCTAGACACAAGCTAGACACAGGCTAGACACAGGCTAGACACAGGCTAGAAACAGGCTAGAAACAGGCTAGACACAGGCTAGACACAGGCTAGACAAAGGCTAGACACAGGCTAGCCACAGGCTAGGCACAGGCTAGATAAAGGCTAGACACAGGCTAGACACAGGCTAGACACAGGCTAGACACAAAGGCTAGACACTGGCTAGGCATAGGCTAGGCACTGGCTAGACACTGGCTAGGCACACGCTATGCACATGCCTGTCTCAGGCAAGGCACAGGCTAGACACAGGCTAGACACTGGCTAGGCACAGGCTATGCACATGCCAGTCACAGGCAAGGCACAGGCTAGACACAGGCTAGACACAGGCTAGGCACTGGCTATGCACATGCTAGTCACAGGCAAGGCACAGGCTAGACACAGGCTGGACACAGGCTAGGCACAGGCTAGGCACTGGCTAGACACTGGCTAGGCACAGGCTATGCACATGCCAGTCACAGGCAAGGCACAGGCTAGACACAGGCTAGACACAGGCTAGGCACAGGCTAGGCACTGGCTAGGCACAAGCTAGTCACAGGCTAGGCACAGGCCAGTCGCAGGCTAGGCACAGGCTAGACACCGGATTGACACCGGCTAGACACAGACTAGACACAGGCTAGACAGAGGCTATACACTGGCTAGGCACAGGCTAGACACAGGCTATGCACAGGCTAGACAAAGGCTAGACACTGGCTAGGCACAGGCTAGGCACTGGCTAGACACTGGCTAGGCACACGCTATGCACATGCCTGTCTCAGGCAAGGCATAGGCTAGACACAGGCTAGACACTGGCTTGGCACAGGCTATGCACATGCGAGTCACAGGCAAGGCACAGGGTAGACACAGGCTAGACACAGGCTAGACACAGCTAGGCACAGGCTAGGCACAGACTAGGCACTGGCTAGACACTGGCTAGGCACACGCTATGCACAGGCTAGACACAGGCTAGACACAGGCTAGGCACAGGCTAGACACAGGCTGGACACAGGCTAGACACAAGCTAGACACAGGCTAGACACAAGCTAGACACAGGCTAGACACAGGCTAGACACAGGCTAGACACAGGCTAGACACAGGCTAGACACAGGCTAGACACAGGCTAGACACAGGCTAGACACAGGCTAGGCACAGGCTAGACACAGGCTAGACACAGGCTAGACACAGGCTAGGCACAGGCTAGACACAGGCTGGACACAGGCTAGACACAAGCTAGACACAGGCTAGACACAAGCTAGACACAGGCTAGACACAGGCTAGACACAGGCTAGAAACAGGCTAGACACAGGCTAGACAAAGGCTAGACACAGGCTAGCCACAGGCTAGGCACAGGCTAGATAAAGGCTAGACACAGGCTAGACACAGGCTAGACACAGGCTAGACACAGGCTAGACACAGGCTAGACACAAAGGCTAGACACTGGCTAGGCATAGGCTAGGCACTGGCTAGACACTGGCTAGGCACACGCTATGCACATGCCTGTCTCAGGCAAGGCACAGGCTAGACACAGGCTAGACACTGGCTAGGCACAGGCTATGCACATGCCAGTCACAGGCAAGGCACAGGCTAGACACAGGCTAGACACAGGCTAGGCACTGGCTATGCACATGCTAGTCACAGGCAAGGCACAGGCTAGACACAGGCTGGACACAGGCTAGGCACAGGCTAGGCACTGGCTAGACACTGGCTAAGCACAGGCTATGCACATGCCAGTCACAGGCAAGGCACAGGCTAGACACAGGCTAGACACAGGCTAGGCACAGGCTAGACACAGGCTAGACACTGGCTAGGCACAAGCTATGCACATGCCAGTCACAGGCAAGGCACAGGATAGACACAGGCTAGACACAGGCTAGGCACAGGCTAGGCACAGGCTAGGCACTGGCTAGACACTGGCTAGGCACAGGCCAGTCACAGGCTAGGCACAGGCTAGGCACAGGCTAGACACCGGCTAGACACCGGCTAGACACAGACTAGACACAGGCTAGACAGAGGCTTTACACTGGCTAGGCACAGGCTAGACACAGGCTATGCACAGGCTAGACACAGGGTGGACACAGGCTAGACACAGGCTGGACACAGGCTAGACACAGGCTAGACACAGGCTAGACACAGGCTAGACACAGTCCAGACACAGGCTAGACACAGGCTAGGCATAGGCTAGGCACAGGCTAGACACAGGCTAGACATAGGCTAGGCACAGGCTAGCCACAGGCTAGGCACAGGCTAGGCACAGGCTAGACACAAGCTAGGCACAGGCTAGGCACAGGCCAGTCACAGGCTAGGCACAGGCTAGACACAGGCTAGACACCGGCTAGACACCGGCTAGACACAGACTAGACACAGGCTAGACAGAGGCTATACACTGGCTAGGCACAGGCTAGACACAGGCTATGCACAGGCTAGACAAAGGCTATACACTGGCTAGGCACAGGCTAGGCACTGGCTAGACACTGGCTAGGCACACGCTGTGCACATGCCTGTCTCAGGCAAGGCACAGGCTAGACACAGGCTAGACACTGGCTAGGCACAGGCTTTGCACATGCCAGTCACAGGAAAGGCACAGGCTAGACACAGGATAGACACAGGCTAGGTACAGGCTAGGCACAGGCTAGGCACTGGCTAGACACTGGCTAGGCACACGCTATGCACATGCCAGTCTCAGGCAAGGCACAGGCTAGACACAGGCTAGACACTGGCTAGGCACAGGCTATGCACATGCCAGTCACAGGCAAGGCACAGGCTAGACACAGGCTAGACACAGGCTAGGCACAGGCTAGGCACAGGCTAGGCACAGGCTAGGCACATTCTAGGCACTGGCTAGACACAGGCTAGGCACTGGCTAGACACTGGCTAGGCACACTCTATACACATGCCAGTCTCTGGCAAGGCACAGGCTAGGCACTGGCTAGACACAGGCTAGGTACTGGCTAGACACTGGCTAGGCACACGCTATGCACATGCCAGTCTCTGGCAAGGCACAGGCTAGACACAGGCTAGACACAGGCTAGGCATAGGCTAGGAACAGGCTAGCCACAGGCTAGGCACAGGCTAGGCACAGGCTAGGCACTGGCTAGGCACAAGCTAGTCACAGGCTAGGCACAGGCCAGTCACAGGCTAGGCACAGGCTAGGCACAGGCTAGACACCGGATAGACACCGGCTAGACACAGACTAGACACAGGCTAGACAGAGGCTATACACTGCCTAGGCACAGGCTAGACACTGGCTAGGCACAGGCTAGGCACTGGCTAGACACTGGCTAGGCACACGCTATGCACATGCCTGTCTCAGGCAAGGCACAGGCTAGACACAGGCTAGACACTGGCTAGGCACAGGCTATGAACATGCCAGTCACAGGCAAGGCACAGGCTAGACACAGGCTAGACACTGGCTAGACACAGGCTAGACACAGGCTAGGCACAGGCTAGGCACAGACTAGGCACTGGCTAGTCACTGGCTAGGCACAGACTAGGCACTGGCTAGACACTGGCTAGGCACACGCTATGCACATGCCAGTCTCAGGCAAGGCACAGGCTAGACACAGGCTAGGCACTGGCTAGGCACAGGCTATGCACATGCCAGTCACAGGCAAGGCACAGGCCAGACACAGGCTAGACACAGGCTAGACAGAGGCTAGACACTGGCTAGGCACAGGCTAGGCACTGGCTAGACACAGGCTAGACACAGGCTAGACACAGGCTAGACACAGGCTAGGCACAGGCTAGACACAGGCTAGACACAGGCTAGACACAACTAGAAACAGGCTAGATACAGGCTAGACACAGGCTAGACACAGGCTAGACAAAGGCTAGACACAGGCTAGACACAAGCTAGACACAGGTTAGACACAGGCTAGGCATAGGCTAGGTACAGGCTAGCCACAGGCTAGGCACAGGCTAGGCACTGGCTAGGCACAAGCTAGTCACAGGCTAGGCACAGGCCAGTCGCAGGCTAGGCACAGGCTAGACACCGGATTGACACCGGCTAGACACAGACTAGACACAGGCTAGACAGAGGCTATACACTGGCTAGGCACAGGCTAGACACAGGCTATGCACAGGCTAGACAAAGGCTAGACACTGGCTAGGCACAGGCTAGGCACTGGCTAGACACTGGCTAGGCACACGCTATGCACATGCCTGTCTCAGGCAAGGCATAGGCTAGACACAGGCTAGACACTGGCTTGGCACAGGCTATGCACATGCGAGTCACAGGCAAGGCACAGGGTAGACACAGGCTAGACACAGGCTAGACACAGCTAGGCACAGGCTAGGCACAGACTAGGCACTGGCTAGACACTGGCTAGGCACACGCTATGCACATGCCAGTATCAGGCAAGGCACAGGCTCGGCACTGGCTAGGCAAAAGCTATGCACATGCCAGTCACAGGCAAGGAACAGGCTAGACACAGGCTAGACACAGGCTAGACAAAGGCTAGACAAAGGCTAGACACTGGCTAGGCACAGGCTAGACACAGGCTAGGTATAGGCTAGGCACAGGCTAGCCACAGGCTAGGCACAGGCTAGCCACAGGCTAGGCACAGGCTAGGCACAGGCTAGACACAGGCTAGGCATAGGCTAGGAACAGGCTAGCCACAGGCTAGGCACAGGCTAGGCACAGGCTAGGCACTGGCTAGGCACAAGCTAGTCACAGGCTAGGCACAGGCCAGTCACAGGCTAGGCACAGGCTAGGCACAGGCTAGACACCGGATAGACACCGGCTAGACACAGACTAGACACAGGCTAGACAGAGGCTATACACTGGCTAGGCAAAGGCTAGACACTGGCTAGGCACAGGCTAGGCACTGGCTAGACACTGGCTAGGCACACGCTATGCACATGCCTGTCTCAGGCAAGGCACAGGCTAGACACAGGCTAGACACTGGCTAGGCACAGGCTATGAACATGCCAGTCACAGGCAAGGCACAGGCTAGACACAGGCTAGACACTGGCTAGACACAGGCTAGACACAGGCTAGGCACAGGCTAGGCACAGACTAGGCACTGGCTAGTCACTGGCTAGGCACAGACTAGGCACTGGCTAGACACTGGCTAGGCACACGCTATGCACATGCCAGTCTCAGGCAAGGCACAGGCTAGACACAGGCTAGGCACTGGCTAGGCACAGGCTATGCACATGCCAGTCACAGGCAAGGCACAGGCCAGACACAGGCTAGACACAGGCTAGACAGAGGCTAGACACTGGCTAGGCACAGGCTAGGCACAGGCTAGACACAGGCTAGACACAGGCTAGACACAGGCTAGACACAGGCTAGACACAGGCTAGACACAAGCTAGACACAGGCTAGACACAGGCTAGAAACAGGCTAGATACAGGCTAGACACAGGCTAGACACAGGCTAGACAAAGGCTAGACACAGGCTAGACACAAGCTAGACACAGGTTAGACACAGGCTAGGCATAGGCTAGGTACAGGCTAGCCACAGGCTAGGCACAGGCTAGGCACTGGCTAGGCACAAGCTAGTCACAGGCTAGGCACAGGCCAGTCGCAGGCTAGGCACAGGCTAGACACCGGATTGACACCGGCTAGACACAGACTAGACACAGGCTAGACAGAGGCTATACACTGGCTAGGCACAGGCTAGACACAGGCTATGCACAGGCTAGACAAAGGCTAGACACTGGCTAGGCACAGGCTAGGCACTGGCTACACACTGGCTAGGCACACGCTATGCACATGCCTGTCTCAGGCAAGGCATAGGCTAGACACAGGCTAGACACTGGCTTGGCACAGGCTATGCACATGCGAGTCACAGGCAAGGCACAGGGTAGACACAGGCTAGACACAGGCTAGACACAGGCTAGGCACAGGCTAGGCACAGACTAGGCACTGGCTAGACACTGGCTAGGCACACGCTATGCACATGCCAGTATCAGGCAAGGCACAGGCTCGGCACTGGCTAGGCAAAAGCTATGCACATGCCAGTCACAGGCAAGGAACAGGCTAGACACAGGCTAGACACAGGCTAGACAAAGGCTAGACAAAGGCTAGACACTGGCTAGGCACAGGCTAGACACAGGCTAGGTATAGGCTAGGCACAGGCTAGCCACAGGCTAGGCACAGGCTAGCCACAGGCTAGGCACAGGCTAGGCACAGGCTAGGCACAAGCTAGGCACAGGCTAGGCACAGGCCAGACACAGGCTAGGCACAGGCTAGGCACAGGCTAGACACCGGCTGGACACCGGCTAGACACAGACTAGACACAGGCTATGCACAGGCTAGACAAAGGCTAGACACTGGCTAGGCACAGGCTAGGCACTGGCTAGACACTGGCTAGGCACTGGCTAGACACTGGCTAGGCTCTGGCTAGACACTGGCTAGGCACACGCTATGCACATGCCTGTCTCAGGCAAGGCAGAGGCTAGACACAGGCTAGACACAGGCTAGGCACAGGCTAGACACAGGCTTGACAAAGGCTAGACACTGGCTAGACAAAGGCTAGACACTGGCTAGACACAGGCTAGGCACTGGCTAGACACTGGCTAGGCACTGGCTAGACACTGGCTAGGCACAGGCTATGAACATGCCTGTCTCAGGCAAGGCACTGGCTAGACACAGGCTAGACACAGGCTATGCACAGGCTAGACACAGGCTAGACACAGGCTAGGCACAGGCTAGGCACAGGCTAGGCACAGGCTAGGCACTGGCTAGACACTGGCTAGGCACACGCTATGCACATGCCTGTCTCAGGCAAGGCACAGGCTAGGCACAGGCTAGCCACAGGCTAGGCACAGGCTAGGCACAGGCTAGGCACTGGCTAGGCACAAGCTAGTCACAGGCTAGGCACAGGCCAGTCACAGGCTAGGCACAGGCTAGGCACAGGCTAGGCACAGGCTAGGCACAGGCTAGACACAGGCCAGACACCGGCTAGACACAGGCTAGACACATGCTAGACACAGGCTAGACACAGGCTAGACACATGCTAGATACAGGCTAGACACAGGCTAGACACAGGCTAGACACAGGCTAGACAAAGGCTAGACACGGGCTAGACACATGCTAGACACAGGCTAGACACAGGCTGGACACAGGCTAGACACAGGCTAGACACAGGCTAGACACAGGCTAGACACAGGCTAGACACAGGCTAGACACAGGCTAGACACAGGCTAGGCACAGGCTAGGCACAGGCTAGCCACAGGCTAGGCACAGGCTAGGCACAGGCTAGTCACAGGCTAGGCACAAGCTAGGCACAGGCTAGGCACAGGCCAGTCACAGGCTAGGCACAGGCTAGGCACAGGCTAGGCACAGGCTAGACACCAGCTAGACACCGGCTAGACACAGACTAGACACAGGCTAGACAGAGGCTATACACTGGCTAGGCACAGGCTAGACACAGGCTATGCACAGGCTAGACAAAGGCTATACACTGGCTAGGCACAGACTAGGCACTGGCTAGACACTGGCTAGGCACACGCTATGCACATGCCTGTCTCAGGCAAGGCACAGGCTAGACACAGGCTAGACACTGGCTAGGCACAGGCTATGCACATGCCAGTCACAGGCAAGGCACAGGCTAGACACAGGCTAGACACAGGCTAGGCACATGCTAGGCACAGGCTAAGTACTGGCTAGACACTGGCTAGGCACACGCTATGCACATGCCAGTCTCAGGCAAGGCACAGGCTAGACACTGGCTAGGCACAGGCTATGCACATGCCAGTCACAGGCAAGGCACAGGCTAGACACAGGCTAGACACAGGCTAGGCACAGGCTAGGCACAGGCTAGGTACAGGCTAGGCACTGGCTAGACACTGGCTAGGCACACGCTATGCATATGCCAGTCTCTGGCAAGGCACAGGCTAGGCACTGGCTAGACACAGGTTAGGCACTGGCTAGACACTGGCTAGGCACTCGCTATGCACATGCCAGTCATTGGCAAGGCACTGGCTAGACACAGGCTAGACACTGGCTAGGCACACGCTATGCACATGCCAGTCTCAGGCAAGGCACAGGCTAGAAACAGGCTAGACACTGGCTATGCACATGCCAGTCACATGCCAGTCACAGGCAAGGCACAGGCTAGACACAGGCTAGGCACAGGCTAGGCACAGGCTAGGCACTAGCTAGACACTGGCTAGGCACACGCTATGCACATGCCAGTCTCTGGCAAGGCACAGGCTAGACACAGTTTAGACACAGGCTAGACACAGGCTAGACACAGGCTAGACACAAGCTAGACACAGGCTAGACACAGGCTTGACACAAGCTAGACACAGGCTAGACACAGGCTAGACACAGGCTAGAAACAGGCTAGACACAGGCTAGACACAGGCTAGACACAGGCTAGACACAGGCTAGACACAGGCTAGAGACAGGCTAGACACAGGCTAGACACAGGCTAGACACAGGCTAGACACAGGCTAGACAAAGGCTAGACACAGGCTAGACACAAGCTAGACACAGGCTAGACACAGGCTAGGCATAGGCTAGGTACAGGCTAGCCACGGGCTAGGCACAGGCTAGGCACAGGCTAGGCACAGGCTAGGCACTGGCTAGGCACTGGCTAGGCACAAGCTATTCACTGGCTAGGCGCAGGCCAGTCACAGGCTAGGCACAGGCTAGGCACAGGCTAGACACCGGATAGACACCGGCTAGACACTGGCTAGGCACAGGCTAGACACAGGCTATGCACAGGCTAGACAAAGGCTAGACACTGGCTAGGCACAGGCTAGGCACTGGCTAGACACTGGCTAGGCACACGCTATGCACATGCCTGTCTCAGGCAAGGCACAGGCTAGACACAGGCTAGACACTGGCTAGGCACAGGCTATGCACATGCCAGTCACAGGCAAGGCACAGGCTAGACACAGGCTAGACACAGGCTAGACACAGGCTAGGCACATGCTAGGCACATGCTAGGCACAGACTAGGCACTGGCTAGACACTGGCTAGGCACACGCTATGCACATGCCAGTCTCAGGCAAGGCACAGGCTAGACACAGGCTAGGCACTGGCTAGGCACAGGCTATGCACATGCCAGTCACAGGCAAGGCACAGGCTAGACACAGGCTAGACACAGGCTAGACAAAGGCTAGACACTGGCTAGGCACAGGCTAGGCACTGGCTAGACACTGGCTAGGCACACGCTAGGCACTGGCTAGGCGCAGGCCAGTCACAGGCTAGGCACAGGCTAGGCACAGGCTAGACACCGGATAGACACCGGCTAGATACTGGCTAGGCACAGGCTAGACACAGGCTATGCACAGGCTAGACAAAGGCTAGACACTGGCTAGGCACAGGCTAGGCACTGGCTAGACACTGGCTAGGCACACGCTATGCACATGCCTGTCTCAGGCAAGGCACAGGCTAGACACAGGCTAGACACTGGCTAGGCACAGGCTATGCACATGCCAGTCACAGGCAAGGCACAGGCTAGACACAGGCTAGACACAGGCTAGACACAGGCTAGGCACATGCTAGGCACAGACTAGGCACTGGCTAGACACTGGCTAGGCACACGCTATGCACATGCCAGTCTCAGGCAAGGCACAGGCTAGACACAGGCTAGGCAGTGGCTAGGCACAGGCTATGCACATGCCAGTCACAGGCAAGGCACAGGCTAGACACAGGCTAGACACAGGCTAGACAAAGGCTAGACACTGGCTAGGCACAGGCTAGGCACTGGCTAGACACTGGCTAGGCACACGCTATGCACATGCCAGTCTCAGGCAAGGCACAGGCTAGACACAGGCTATTCACTGGCTAGGCACAGGCTATGCACATGCCAGTCACAGGCAAGGCACAGGCTAGACACAAGCTAGACACAGGCTAGGCACAGGCTAGGCACAGGCTAGACACAGGCTAGACACAGGCTAGACACAGGCTAGACACAGGCTAGACACAGGCTAGGTATAGGCTAGGCACAGGCTAGCCACAGGCTAGGCACAGGCCAGTCACAGGCTAGGCACAGGCTAGGCACAGGCTAGACAGCGACTGGACACCGGCTAGACACAGACTAGACACAGGCTAGACAGTGGCTATACACTGGCTTGGCACAGGCTAGACACAGGCTATGCACAGGCTAGACAAAGGCTAGACACTGGTCAGGCACTGGCTAGACACTAGCTAGGCACACGCAATGCACATGCCTGTCTCAGGCAAGGCACAGGCTAGACACAGGCTAGACACAGGCTAGGCACAGGCTAGACACAGGCTAGACACAGGCTAGGCACAGGCTAGGCACAGGCTAGGCACAGGCTAGGCACTGGCTAGACACTGGCTAGGCACACGCTATGCGCATGCCTGTCTCAGGCAAGGCACAGGCTAGACACAGGCTAGACACTGGCTAGGCACACGCTATGCACATGCCAGTCACAGGCAAGGCACAGGCTAGACACAGGCTAGACACAGGCTAGGCACAGGCTAGGCACTGGCTAGACACTGGCTAGGCACACGCTATGCACATGCCAGTCTCTGGCAAGGCACAGGCTAGACACTGGCTAGGCACACGCTATGCACATGCCAGTCTCAGGCAAGGCACAGGCTAGACACAGGCTAGACACTGGCTAGGCACAGGCTATGCACATGCCAGTCACATGCCAGACACAGGCAAGGCACAGGCCAGACACAGGCTAGACACAGGCTAGACACAGGCTAGAAACAGGCTAGACACAGGCTAGACACAGGCTAGACACAGGCTAGACACAAGCTATACATATGCTAGACACTGGCTAGACACAGGCTAGAAACAGGCTAGACACAGGCTAGACACAGGCTAGACACAGGCTAGGCACAGGCTAGACAAAGGCTTGACACAGGCTAGACACAGGCTAGACACAGGCTAGACACAGGCTAGGCACAGGCTAGGTACTGGCTAGACACTGGCTGGGCACAGGCTAGACAAAGGCTTGACACAGGCTAGACATAGGCTAGACACAGGCTAGACACAGGCTGGACACAGGCTAGACACAGGCTAGACACAGGCTAGACATAGGCTAGACACAGGCTAGGCACAGGCTAGACACAGGCTAGGCACAGGCTAGGCACAGGCTAGGCACTGGCTAGGCACAGGCTAGACACAGGCTAGACACTGGCTAGGCACAGGCAATGCACATGCCAGTCACAGGCAAGGCACAGGCTAGGCACAGGCTAGACACTGGCTAGGCACAGGCTAGACACAGGCTAGACACAGGTTAGGCACTGGCTAGACACTGGCTAGGCACACGCTATGCACATGCCTGTCACAGGCAACGCACAGGCTAGACACAGGCTAGACACAGGCTAGGCACAGGATAGGCACAGGTTAGGCACTGGCTAGACACTGGCTAGGCACATGCTATGCACATGCCTGTCTCAGGCAAGGCACAGGCTAGACACAGGCTAGACACTGGCAAGGCACACGCTATGCACATGCCAGTCTCTGGCAAGGCACAGGCTAGACAGAGGCTAGACACTGGCTAGGCACACGCTATGCACATGCCAGTCACAGGCAAGGCACAGGCTAGACACAGGCTAGACACAGGCTAGACACAGGCTAGGCACAGGCTAGGCACAGACTAGGCATTGGCTAGACACTGGCTAGGCACACGCTATGCACATGCCAGTCTCAGGCAAGGCACAGGCTAGACACAGGCTAGGCACTGGCTAAGCACAGGCTATGCACATGCCAGTCACAGGCAAGGCACAGGCTAGACACAGGCTAGACACAGGCTAGACAAAGGCTAGACACTGGCTAGGCACAGGCTAGGTACTGGCTAGACACTGGCTGGGCACATGCTATGCACAGGCTAGGCACAGGCTAGGCACAAGCTAGGCACAGGCTAGGCACAGGCCAGTCACAGGCTAGGCACAGGCTAGACACCGGCTGGACACAGGCTAGACACAGGCTAGACACAGGCTAGACACAGGCTAGGTATAGGCTAGGCACAGGCTAGCCACAGGCTAGGCACAGGCTAGGCACAGGCTAGGCACAGGCTAGGCACAGGCTAGGCACAGGCTAGGCACAGGCTAGGCACAGGCTAGGCACAGGCTAGGCACAGGCTAGGCACAAGCTAGGCACAGGCTAGGCACAGGCCAGTCACAGGCTAGGCACAGGCTAGGCACAGGCTAGACACCGGCTGGACACCGGCTAGACACAGACTAGACACAGGCTAGACACAGGCTATGCACAGGCTAGACAAAGGCTAGACACTGGCTAGGCACTGGCTAGACACTGGCTAGGCACACGCTATGCACATGCCTGTCTCAGGCAAGGCACAGGCTAGACACAGGCTAGGCACAGGCTAGGCACAGGCTAGGCACAGGCTAGGCACAGGCTAGGCACTGGCTAGACACTGGCTAGGCACACGCTATGCACATGCCTGTCTCAGGCAAGGCACAGGCTAGACACAGGCTAGACACTGGCAAGGCACACGCTATGCACATGCCAGTCTCTGGCAAGGCACAGGCTAGACACAGGCTAGACACTGGCTAGGCACAGACTATGCACATGCCAGTCACATGCCAGTCACAGGCAAGGCACAGGCTAGACACAGGCTAGACTTTGGCTAGGCACAGGCTAGACACAGGCTAGACACAGGCTAGACACAGGCTAGAAACAGGCTAGACACAGGCTAGACACAGGCTAGACACAGGCTAGACACAGGCTAGACACAGGCTAGATACAGGCTAGACACAGGCTAGACACAGGCTAGGCACAGGCTAGACACAGGCTAGACACAGGCTAGACACAAGCTAGACACAGGCTAGACACAGGCTAGAAACAGGCTAGACACAGGCTAGACACAGGCTAGACACAGGCTAGACAAAAGCTAGACAAAGGCTAGACACAGGCTAGACACAGGCTAGACACAGGCTAGACACAGGCTGGACACAGGCTAGACACAGGCTAGACACAGGCTAGACACAGGCTGGACACAGGCTAGACACAGGCTGGACACAGGCTAGACACAGGCTAGACACAGGCTAGACACAGGCTAGACACAGGCTAGACACAGGCTAGGCATAGGCTAGGCACAGGCTAGCCACAGCCTAGGCACAGGCTAGGCACAGGCTAGGCACTGGCTAGCCACAAGCTAGTCAAAGGCCAGTCACAGGCTAGGCACAGGCTAGGCACAGGCTAGGCACAGGCTAGACACCGGCTAGACACCGGCTAGACACTGACTAGACACAGGCTAGACAGAGGCTATACACTGGCTAGACACAGGCTAGACACAGGCTAGACACAGGCTATGCACATGCTAGACAAAGGCTAGACACTGGCTAGGCACAGGCTAGGCACTGGCTAGACACTACCTAGGCACACGCTATGCACATGCCTGTCTCAGGCAAGGCACATGCTAGACACAGTCTAGACATTGGCTAGGCAAAGGCTATGCACATGCCAGTCACAGGCAAGGCACAGGCTAGACACAGGCTAGACACAGGCTAGCCACAGGCAATGCACAGGCTAGACACTGGCTAGGCACAGGCTAGGCACTGGCTAGACACTGGCTAGGCACAAGCTATACACATGCTAGTCTCAGGCAAGGCACAGGCTAGACACAGGCTAGACACTGGCTAGGCACACGCTATGCACATGCCAGTCTCAGGCAAGGCACAGGCTAGACACAGGCTAGACACTGGCTAGGCACAGGCTATGCACATGCCAGTCACAGGCAAGGCACAGGCTAGACACAGGCTAGACACAGGCTAGGCACAGGCTAGACACAGGCTAGACACTGGCTAGGATTAGGCTATGCACATGCCAGTCACAGGCATGGAACAGGCTAGACACAGGCTAGACACTGGCTAGGCACAGGCTATGCACATGCCAGTCACAGGCAAGGCACAGGCTAGACACAGGCTAGACACTGGCTAGGCACAGGCTATGCACATGCCAGTCACATGCCAGTCACAGGCAAGGCACAGGCTAGATACAGGCTAGACACAGGCTAGACACAGGCTAGACACAGGCTAGACACAGGCTAGACACAGGCTAGACACAGGCTAGACACAGGCTAGACACAGGCTAGGCACAGGCTAGACACAGGCAAGGCACAGGCTAGACACAGGCTAGACACAGGCTAGACACAGGCTAGACACAGGCTAGACACAGGCTAGACACAAACTAGACACAGGCTAGACACAGGCTAGACAAAGGCTAGACACAGGCTAGAAACAAGCTAGACACAGGCTAGACACAGGCTAGCCACAGGCAATGCACAGGCTAGACACTGGCTAGGCACAGGCTAGGCACTGGCTAGACACTGGCTAGGCACAAGCTATACACATGCTAGTCTCAGGCAAGGCACAGGCTAGACACAGGCTAGACACTGGCTAGGCACAGGCTATGCACATGCCAGTCACAGGCAAGGCACAGGCTAGACACAGGCTAGACACAGGCTAGGCACAGGCTAGACACAGGCTAGACACTGGCTAGGCACAGGCTATGCACATGCCAGTCACAGGCAAGGAACAGCCTAGACACAGGCTAGGCACAGGCTAGGCACAGGCTAGGCACTGGCTAGACACTGGCTAGGCACACGCTATGCACATGCCAGTCTCAGGCAAGGCACAGGCTAGACACAGGCTAGACACTGGCTAGGCACAGGCTATGCACATGCCAGTCACAGGCAAGGCACAGGCTAGACACAGGCTAGACACAGGCTAGACACAGGCTAGGCACAGGCTAGACACAGGCTAGACACTGGCTAGGCACAGGCTATGCACATGCCAGTCACAGGCAAGGAACAGGCTAGACACAGGCTAGACACTGGCTAGGCACAGGCTATGCACATGCCAGTCACAGGCAAGGCACAGGCTAGACACAGGCTAGACACTGGCTAGGCACAGGCTATGCACATGCCAGTCACATGCCAGTCACAGGCAAGGCACAGGCTAGACACAGGCTAGACACAGGCTAGACACAGGCTAGACACAGGCTAGACACAGGCTAGACACAGGCTAGACACAGGCTAGACACAGGCTAGACACAGGCTAGGCACAGGCTAGACACAGGCAAGGCACAGGCTAGACACAGGCTAGACACAGGCTAGACACAGGCTAGACACACGCTAGACACAGGCTAGACACAGGCTAGACACAAACTAGACACAGGCTAGACACAGGCTAGACAAAGGCTAGACACAGGCTAGAAACAAGCTAGACACAGGCTAGACACAGGCTAGGCATAGGCTAGGTACAGGCTAGGCAGAGGCTAGGCACAGGCTAGGCACAGGCTAGGCACTGGCTAGGCACAAGCTAGTCACAGGCTAGGCACAGGCCAGTCACAGGCTAGGCACAGGCTAGGCACAGGCTAGACACCGGATAGACACCGGCTAGACACAGACTAGACACAGGCTAGACAGAGGCTATACACTGGCTAGGCACAGGCTAGACACAGGCTATGCACAGGCTAGACAAAGGCTTGACACTGGCTAGGCACAGGCTAGGCACTGGCTAGACACTGGCTAGCACACGCTATGCACATGCCTGTCTCAGGCAAGGCACAGGCTAGACACAGGCTAGACACTGGCTAGGCACAGGCTATGCACATGCCAGTCACAGGCAAGGCACAGGCTAGACACAGGCTAGACACAGGCTATGCACATGCCAGTCACAAGCCAGACACAGGCAAGGCACAGGCTAGACACAGGCTAGACACAGGCAAGGCACAGGCTAGACACAGGCTAGACACAGGCTAGACACAGGCTAGACACAGGCTAGATACAGGCTAGACACAAACTAGACACAGGCTAGACACAGGCTAGACAAAGGCTAGACACAGGCTAGAAACAAGCTAGACACAGGCTAGACACAGGCTAGGCATAGGCTAGGTACAGGCTAGGCAGAGGCTAGGCACAGGCTAGGCACAGGCTAGCCACTGGCTAGGCACAAGCTAGTCACAGGCTAGGCACAGGCCAGTCACAGGCTAGGCACAGGCTAGGCACAGGCTAGACACCGGATAGACACCGGCTAGACACAGACTAGACACAGGCTAGACAGAGGCTATACACTGGCTAGGCACAGGCTAGACACAGGCTATGCACAGGCTAGACAAAGGCTTGACACTGGCTAGGCACAGGCTAGGCACTGGCTAGACACTGGCTAGCACACGCTATGCACATGCCTGTCTCAGGCAAGGCACAGGCTAGACACAGGCTAGACACTGGCTAGGCACAGGCTATGCACATGCCAGTCACAGGCAAGGCACAGGCTAGACACAGGCTAGACACAGGCTATGCACATGCCAGTCACAAGCCAGACACAGGCAAGGCACAGGCTAGACACAGGCTAGACACAGGCAAGGAACAGGCTAGACACAGGCTAGACACAGGCTAGACACAGGCTAGACACAGGCTAGACACAGGCTAGACACAGGCTAGACACAGGCTAGACACAGGCTAGACACAGGCTAGACACAGGCTAGACACAGGCTAGACACAGGTTAGACACAGGGTAGACACAGGCTAGACACAGGCTAGACACAGGCTAGACACAGGCTAGACACAGGCTAGACACAGGCTAGACACAAGCTAGACACAGGCTAGACACAGGCTAGACACAGGCTAGGCACAGGCTAGACTCAGGCTAGACACAAGCTAGACATAGGCTAGACACAGGCTAGACACTGGCTAGAAACAGGCTAGACACAAGGTAGACATAGGCTAGACACAGGCTAGACACAGGCTAGACACAGGCTAGGCACAGGCTAGACAAAGGCTAGACACAGGCTAGACACAGGCTGGACACATGCTAGACACAGGCTAGACACAGGCTAGACACAGGCTGGACACAGGCTAGACACAGGCTAGACACAGGCTAGACACAGGCTAGGCACAGGCTAGCCACAGGCTAGCCACAGGCTAGGCACAGGCTAGGCACTGGCTAGCCACAGGCTAGACAAAGGCTAGACAAAGGCTAGACACAGGCTAGACACAGGCTAGACACAGGCTAGACACAGGCTGGACACAGGCTAGACACAGGCTAGACACAGGCTAGACACAGGCTGGACACAGGCTAGACACAGGCTGGACACAGGCTAGACACAGGCTAGACACAGGCTAGACACAGGCTAGGCATAGGCTAGGCACAGGTTAGCCACAGGCTAGGCACAGGCTAGGCACTGGCTAGGCACAAGCTAGACACAGGCTAGACACTGGCTAGGCACAGGCTATGCACATGCCAGTCACAGGCAAGGAACAGGCTAGACACAGGCTAGACACTGGCTAGGCACAGGCTATGCACATGCCAGTCACAGGCAAGGCACAGGCTAGACACAGGCTAGACACTGGCTAGGCACAGGCTATGCACATGCCAGTGACATGCCAGTCACAGGCAAGGCACAGGCTAGACACAGGCTAGACACAGGCTAGACACAGGCTAGACACAGGCTAGACACAGGCTAGACTCAGGCTAGACACAGGCTAGACACAGGCTAGGCACAGGCTAGACACAGGCAATGCACAGGCTAGACACAGGCTAGACACAGGCTAGACACAGGCTAGACACAGGCTAGACACAGGCTAGACACAAACTAGACACAGGCTAGACACAGGCTAGACAAAGGCTAGACACAGGCTAGAAACAAGCTAGACACAGGCTAGACACAGGCTAGGCATAGGCTAGGTACAGGCTAGGCAGAGGCTAGACACAGGCTAGGCACAGGCTAGGCACTGGCTAGGCACAAGCTAGTCACAGGCTAGGCACAGGCCAGTCACAGGCTAGGCACAGGCTAGGCACAGGCTAGACACCGGATAGACACCGGCTAGACACAGACTAGACACAGGCTAGACAGAGGCTATACACTGGCTAGGCACAGGCTAGACACAGGCTATGCACAGGCTAGACAAAGGCTTGACACTGGCTAGGCACAGGCTAGGCACTGGCTAGACACTGGCTAGCACACGCTATGCACATGCCTGTCTCAGGCAAGGCACAGGCTAGACACAGGCTAGACACTGGCTAGGCACAGGCTATGCACATGCCAGTCACAGGCAAGGCACAGGCTAGACACAGGCTAGACACAGGCTATGCACATGCCAGTCACAAGCCAGACACAGGCAAGGCACAGGCTAGACACAGGCTAGACACAGGCAAGGAACAGGCTAGACACAGGCTAGACACAGGCTAGACACAGGCTAGACACAGGCTAGACACAGGCTAGACACAGGCTAGACACAGGCTAGACACAGGCTAGACACAGGTTAGACACAGGCTAGACACAGGCTAGACACAGGCTAGACACAGGCTAGACACAGGCTAGACACAGGCTAGACACAGGCTAGACACAGGCTAGACACAGGCTAGACACAAGCTAGACACAGGCTAGACACAGGATAGACACAGGCTAGGCACAGGCTAGACTCAGGCTAGACTCAAGCTAGACATAGGCTAGACACAGGCTAGACACTGGCTAGAAACAGGCTAGACACAAGCTAGACATAGGCTAGACACAGGCTAGACACAGGCTAGACACAGGCTAGGCACAGGCTAGACAAAGGCTAGACACAGGCTAGACACAGGCTGGACACAGGCTAGACACAGGCTAGACACAGGCTAGACACAGGCTGGACACAGGCTAGACACAGGCTAGACACAGGCTAGACACAGGCTAGGCACAGGCTAGCCACAGGCTAGGCACAGGCTAGGCACTGGCTAGCCACAGGCTAGACAAAGGCTAGACAAAGGCTAGACACAGGCTAGACACAGGCTAGACACAGGCTAGACACAGGCTGGACACAGGCTACCCACAGGCTAGACACAGGCTAGACACAGGCTAGACACAGGCTGGACACAGGCTAGACACAGGCTGGACACAGGCTAGACACAGGCTAGACACAGGCTAGACACAGGCTAGACACAGGCTAGACACAGGCTAGGCATAGGCTAGGCACAGGCTAGCCACAGGCTAGGCACAGGCTAGGCACAGGCTAGGCACAGGCTAGGCACAAGCTAGGCACTGGCTAGGCACAGGCCAGTCACAGGCTAGGCACAGGCTAGACACAGGCTAGGCACAGGCTAGGCACAGGCTAGACACTGGCTAGGCACACGCTATGCACATGCCTGTCTCAGGCAAGGCACAGGCTAGACACAGGCTAAACACTGGCTAGGCACAGGCTATGCACATGCCAGTCACATGGCAAGGCACAGGCTAGACACAGGCTAGACACAGGCTAGGCACAGGCTAGACACAGGCTAGACACTGGCTAGGCACAGGCTATGCACATGCCAGTCACATGCCAGTCACAGGCAAGGCACAGGCTAGACACAGGCTAGACACAGGCTAGACACAGGCTAGACACAGGCTAGACACAGGCTAGACACAGGCTAGACACAGGCTAGACACAGGCTAGGCACAGGCTAGACACAGGCAAGGCACAGGCTAGACACAGGCTAGACACAGGCTAGACACAGGCTAGACACAGGCTAGACACAGGCTAGACACAGGCTAGACACAAACTAGACACAGGCTAGACACAGGCTAGACAAAGGCTAGACACAGGCTAGAAACAAGCTAGACACAGGCTAGACACAGGCTAGGCATAGGCTAGGTACAGGCTAGGCAGAGGCTAGGCACAGGCTAGGCACAGGCTAGGCACAGGCTAGGCACTGGCTAGGCACAAGCTAGTCACAGGCTAGGCACAGGCCAGTCACAGGCTAGGCACAGGCTAGGCACAGGCTAGACACCGGATAGACACCGGCTAGACACAGACTAGATACAGGCTAGACAGAGGCTATACACTGGCTAGGCACAGGCTAGACACAGGCTATGCACAGGCTAGACAAAGGCTTGACACTGGCTAGGCACAGGCTAGGCACTGGCTAGACACTGGCTAGCACACGCTATGCACTTGCCTGTCTCAGGCAAGGCACAGGCTAGACACAAGCTAGACACTGGCTAGGCACAGGCTATGCACATGCCAGTCACAGGCAAGGCACAGGCTAGACACAGGCTAGACACAGGCTATGCACATGCCAGTCACAAGCCAGACACAGGCAAGGCACAGGCTAGACACAGGCTAGACACAGGCAAGGAACAGGCTAGACACAGGCTAGACACAGGCTAGACACAGGCTAGACACAGGCTAGACACAGGCTAGACACAGGCTAGACACAGGTTAGACACAGGCTAGACACAGGCTAGACACTGGCTAGACACAGGCTAGACACAGGCTAGACACAGGCTAGACACAGGCTAGACACAGGCTAGACACAGGCTAGACACAAGCTAGACACAGGCTAGACACAGGCTAGACACAGGCTGGACACAGGCTAGACACAGGCTAGACACAGGCTAGACACAGGCTGGACACAGGCTAGACACAGGCTAGACACAGGCTAGACACAGGCTAGGCACAGGCTAGACACAGGCTAGGCACAGGCTAGGCACTGGCTAGCCACAGGCTAGACAAAGGCTAGACAAAGGCTAGACACAGGCTAGACACAGGCTAGACACAGACTAGACACAGGCTGGACACAGGCTAGACACAGGATAGACACAGGCTAGACACAGGCTGGACACAGGCTAGACACAGGCTGGACACAGGCTAGACACAGGCTAGACACAGGCTAGACACAGGCTAGACACAGGCTAGGCATAGGCTAGCCACAGGCTAGGCACAGGCTAGGCACAGGCTAGGCACTGGCTAGGCACAAGCTTGGCACTGGCTAGGCACAAGCTAGTCACAGGCTAGGCACAGGCCAGTCACAGGCTAGGCACAGGCTAGGCACAGGCTAGACACCGGCTAGACACCGGCTAGACACTGACTAGACACAGGCTAGACAGAGGCTATACACTGGCTAGATACAGGCTAGACACAGGCTATGCACAGGCTAGACAAAGGCTAGACACTGGCTAGGCACAGGCTAGGCACTGGCTAGACACTGCCTAGGCACACGCTATGCACATGCCTGTCTCAGGCAAGGCACAGGCTAGACACAGGCTAGACACAGGCTAGGCACAGGCAATGCACAGGCTAGACACTGGCTAGGCACAGGCTAGGCACTGGCTAGACACTGGCTAGGCACAAGCTATACACATGCTAGTCTCAGGCAAGGCACAGGCTAGACACAGGCTAGACACTGGCTAGGCACAGGCTATGCACATGCCAGTCACAGGCAAGGCACAGGCTAGACACAGGCTAGGCACAGGCTAGACACAGGCTAGACACTGGCTAGACACAGGCTATGCACATGCCAGTCACAGGCAAGGCACAGGCTAGACACAGGCTAGGCACAGGCTAGACACAGGCTAGACACTGGCTAGGCACAGGCTATGCACATGCCAGTCACAGGCAAGGAACAGGCTAGACACAGGCTAGGCACAGGCTAGGCACTGGCTAGACACAGGCTAGGCACTGGCTAGACACTGGCTAGGCACAAGCTATACACATGCTAGTCTCAGGCAAGGCACAGGCTAGACACAGGCTAGACACTGGCTAGGCACAGGCTATGCACATGCCAGTCACAGGCAAGGCACAGGCTAGACACAGGCTAGGCACAGGCTAGACACAGGCTAGACACTGGCTAGGCACAGGCAATGCACAGGCTAGACACTGGCTAGGCACAGGCTAGGCACTGGCTAGACACTGGCTAGGCACAAGCTATACACATGCTAGTCTCAGGCTAGGCACAGGCTAGACACAGGCTAGACACTGGCTAGGCACAGGCTATGCACATGCCAGTCACAGGCAAGGCACAGGCTAGACACAGGCTAGGCACAGGCTAGACACAGGCTAGACACTGGCTAGGCACAGGCAAGGAACAGGCTAGACACAGGCTAGGCACAGGCTAGGCACTGGCTAGACACTGGCTAGGCACTGGCTAGACACTGGCTAGGCACAAGCTATACACATGCTAGTCTCAGGCAAGGCACAGGCTAGACACAGGCTAGACACTGGCTAGGCACAGGCTATGCACATGCCAGTCTCAGGCAAGGCACAGGCTAGACACAGGCTAGACATTGCTAGGCATAGGCTAGCACATCCAGGCAATGCACAGGCTAGACACTGGCTAGGCACAGGCTAGGCACTGGCTAGACACTGGCTAGGCACAAGCTATACACATGCTAGTCTCAGGCAAGGCACAGGCTAGACACAGGCTAGACACTGGCTAGGCACAGGCTATGCACATGCCAGTCACAGGCAAGGCACAGGCTAGACACAGGCTAGGCACAGGCTAGACACAGGCTAGACACTGGCTAGGCACAGGCTATGCACATGCCAGTCACAGGCAAGGAACAGGCTAGACACAGGCTAGGCACAGGCTAGGCACTGGCTAGACACTGGCTAGGCACAGGCTATGCACATGCCAGTCACAGGCAAGGCACAGGCTAGACACAGGCTAGACACTGGCTAGGCACAGGCTATGCACATGCCAGTCACAGGCAAGGCACAGGCTAGACACAGGCTCGACACAGTCTAGGCACAGGCTAGACACAGGCTAGACACTGGCTAGGCACAGGCTATGCATATGCCAGTCACAGGCAAGGAACAGGCTAGACACAGGCTAGACACTGGCTAGGCACAGGATAGACAAAGGCTAGACACTGGCTAGGCACAGGCTAGACACAGGCTAGACACTGGCTAGGCACAGGCTATGCACATGCCAGTCACATGCCAGTCACAGGCAAGGCACAGGCTAGACACAGGCTAGACACAGGCTAGACACAGGCTAGACACAGGCTAGACACAGGCTAGACACAGGCTAGACACAGGCTAGACACAGGCTAGACACAGGCTAGACACAGGCAAGGCACAGGCTAGACACAGGCTAGACACAGGCTAGACACAGGCTATACACAGGCTAGACACAAACTAGACACAGGCTAGACACAGGCTAGACAAAGGCTAGACACAGGCTAGAAACAAGCTAGACACAGGCTAGACACAGGCTAGGCATAGGCTAGGTACAGGCTAGGCAGAGGCTAGGCACAGGCTAGGCACTGGCTAGGCACAAGCTAGTCACAGGCTAGGCACAGGCCAGTCACAGGCTAGGCAGAGGCTAGGCACAGGCTAGACACCGGATAGACACCGGCTAGACACAGACTAGACACAGGCTAGACAGAGGCTATACACTGGCTAGGCACAGGCTAGACACAGGCTATGCACAGGCTAGACAAAGGCTTGACACTGGCTAGGCACAGGCTAGGCACTGGCTAGACACTGGCTAGCACACGCTATGCACATGCCTGTCTCAGGCAAGGCACAGGCTAGACACAGGCTAGACACTGGCTAGGCACAGGCTGTGCACATGCCAGTCACAGGCAAGGCACAGGCTAGACAGAGGCTAGACACAGGCCAGACACAGGCTAGACACAGGTTATGCACATGCCAGTCACAAGCCAGACACAGGCAAGGCACAGGCTAGACACAGGCTAGAAACAGGCTAGACACAGGCTAGACACAGGCTAGACACAGGCTAGACACAGGCTAGACACAGGCTAGACACAGGCTAGGCACAGGCTAGACACAGGCTAGACACAGGCTAGACACAGGCTAGACACAGGCTAGACACAGGCTAGACACAGGCTAGACACAGGCTAGACACAGGCTAGACACAGGCTAGACACAGGCTAGACACAGGCTAGACACAGGCTAGACACAGGCTAGGCACGGGCTAGCCACAGGCTAGGCACAGGCTAGGCACAGGCTAGGCACTGGCTAGCCACAGGCTAGGCACAGGCTAGGCACTGGCTAGGCAAAAGCTAGTCACAGGCTAGGCACAGGCCAGTCACAGGCTAGGCACAGGCCAGTCACAGGCTAGGCACAGGCTAGGCACAGGCTAGACACCGGCTAGACACCGGCTAGACACTGACTAGACACAGGCTAGACAGAGGCTTTACACTGGCTAGGCACAGGCTAGACACAGGCTATGCACAGGCTAGACAAAGGCTAGACACTGGCTAGGCACAGGCTTGGCACTGGCTAGTCACTGCCTAGGCACACGCTATGCATATGCCTGTCTCAGGCAAGGCACAGGCTAGACACAGGCTAGACACTGGCTAGGCATAGGCTATGCACATGCCAGTCACAGGCAAGGCACAGGCTAGACACAGGCTAGACACAGGCTAGGCACAGGCTAGACACAGGCTAGGCACAGGCTAGGCACAGGCTAGGCACTGGCTAGACAAAGGCTAGACACTGGCTAGGCACAGGCTTGGCACTGGCTAGACACTGGCTAGGCACACGCTATGCACATGCCAGTCTCAGGCAAGGCACAGGCTAGACACAGGCTAGACTCTGGCTAGGCACAGGCTATGCACATGCCAGTCACAGGCAAGGCACAGGCTAGACACAGGCTAGACACAGGATAGGCACAGGCTAGACACAGGCTAGACACAGGCTAGGCACAGGCTATGCACATGCCAGTCTCAGGCAAGGCACAGGCTAGACACAGGCTAGACTCTGGCTAGGCACAGGCTATGCACATGCCAGTCACAGGCAAGGCACAGGCTAGACACAGGCTAGACACAGGATAGGCACAGGCTAGGCACAGGCTAGGCACAGGCTAGGCACTGGCTAGACACTGGCTAGGCACACGCTATGCACATGCCTGTCTCAGGCAAGGCACAGGCTAGACACAGGCTAGACACTGGCTAGGCACACGCTATGCACATGCCAGTCTCTTGCAAGGCACAGGCTAGACACAGGCTAGACACTGGCTAGGCACACGCTATGCACATGCCAGTCTCAGGCAAGGCACAGGCTAGACACAGGCTAGACACTTGCTAGGCACAGACAATGCACATGCCAGTCACATGCCAGTCACAGGCAAGGCACAGGCTAGACACAGGCTAGAGACTGGCTAAGCACAGGCTAGACACAGGCTAGACACAGGCTAGACACAGGCTAGACACAGGCTAGACACAGGCTAGACACAGGCTAGACACAGGCTAGACACAGGCTAGACACAGGCTAGACACAGGCTAGACACAGGCTAGACACAGGCTAGACACAGGCTAGACACAGGCTAGACCCAGGCTTGACACAGGCTAGACACAGGCTCGACACAGGCTAGGCACAGGCTAGACACAGGCTAGGCACAGGCTAGGCACAGGCTAGACACCGGCTAGACACCGGCTACACACTGACTAGACACAGGCTAGACAGAGGCTATACACTGGCTAGGCACAGGCTAGACACAGGCTATGCACAGGCTAGACAAAGGCTAGACACTGGCTAGGCACAGGCTAGGCACTGGCTAGACACTGGCGAGGCACACGCTATGCACATGCCAGTCTCAGGCAAGGCACATGCCAGTCACAGGCAAGGCACAGGCTAGACACAGGCTAGACACAGGCTAGGCACAGGCTAGACACAGGCTAGACACTGGCTAGGCACAGGCTATGCACATGCCAGTCACAGGCAAGGGACAGGCTAGACATAGGCTAGACACAGGCTAGGCACAGGCTAGTCACAGGCTAGACACTGGCTAGGCACAGGCTATGCACATGCCAGTCACATGCCAGTCACAGGCAAGGCACAGGCTAGACACAGGCTAGACACAGGCTAGACACAGGCTAGACACAGGTTTGACACAGGCCAGACACAGGCTAGACACAGGCTAGACACAGGCTAGGCACAGGCTAGACACAGGCTAGACACAGGCTAGACACAGGCTAGACACAAGCTAGACACAGGCTAGACACAGGCTAGACACAAGCTAGACACAGGCTAGACACAGGCTAGACACAGGCTAGACGCAGGCTAGACACAGGCTAGACACAGGCTAGAAACAGGCTAGACACAGGCTAGACACAGGCTAGACACAAACTAGACACAGGCTAGACACAGGCTAGACAAAGGCTAGACACAGGCTAGAAAGAAGCTAGACACAGGCTAGACACAGGCTAGGCATAAACTAGGTACAAGCTAGGCAGAGGCTAGGCACAGGCTAGGCACAGGCTAGGCACTGGCTAGGCACAGGCTAGGCACAGGCTAGGCACTGGCTAGGCACAAGCTAGTCACAGGCTAGGCAAAGGCCAGTCACACGCTAGGCACAGGCTAGGCACAGGCTAGGCACAGGCTAGACACCGGATAGACACCGGCTAGACACAGGCTAGACACAGGCTAGACAGAGGCTATACACTGGCTAGGCACAGGCTAGACACAGGCTATGCACAGGCTAGACAAAGGCTAGACAAAGGCTTGACACTGGCTAGGCACAGGCTAGGCACTGGCTAGCACACGCTATGCACATGCCTGTCTCAGGCAAGGCACAGGCTCGACACAGGCTAGACACTGGCTAGGCACAGGCTATGCACATGCCAGTCACAGGCAAGGCACAGGCTAGACACAGGCTAGACACAGGCTAGACACAGGCTAGACACAGGCTAGACACAGGCTAGACACAGGCTATGCACATGCCAGTCACATGCCAGACACAGGCAAGGCACAGGCTAGACACAGGCTAGACACAGGCTAGACACAGGCTAGACACAGGCTAGACACAGGCTAGACACAGGCTAGACACAGGCTAGACACAGGCTAGACACAGGCTAGACACAGGCTAGACACAGGCTATGCACAGGCTGGACAAAGGCTTGACACTGGCTTGGCACAGGCTAGGCACTGGCTAGACACTGGCTAGCACACGCTATGCACATGCCTGTCTCAGGCAAGGCACAGGCTAGACACAGGCTAGACACAGGATAGGCACAGGCTAGGCACTGGCTAGACACTGGCAAGGCACACGCTATGCACATGCCAGTCTCAGGCAAGGCACAGGCTAGACACAGGCTAGACTCTGGCTAGGCACAGGCTATGCGCATGCCAGTCACAGGCAAGGCACAGGCTAGACACAGGCTAGACTCTGGCTAGGCACAGGCTATGCACATGCCAGTCACAGGCAAGGCACAGGCTAGACACAGGCTAGACACAGGATAGGCACAGGCTAGACACAGGCTAGACACAGGCTAGGCACAGGCTATGCACATGCCAGTCACAGGCAAGGCACAGGCTAGACACAGGCTAGACTCTGGCTAGGCACAGGCTATGCACATGCCAGTCACAGGCAAGGCACAGGCTAGACACAGGCTAGACACAGGATAGGCACAGGCTAGGCACAGGCTAGGCACAGGCTAGGCACTGGCTAGACACTGGCTAGGCACACGCTATGCACATGCCTGTCTCAGGCAAGGCACAGGCTAGACACAGGCTAGACACTGGCTAGGCACACGCTATGCACATGCCAGTCTCTTGCAAGGCACAGGCTAGACACAGGCTAGACACTGGCTAGGCACACGCTATGCACATGCCAGTCTCAGGCAAGGCACAGGCTAGACACAGGCTAGACACTTGCTAGGCACAGACAATGCACATGCCAGTCACATGCCAGTCACAGGCAAGGCACAGGCTAGACACAGGCTAGACACAGGCTAGAGACTGGCTAAGCACAGGCTAGACACAGGCTAGACACAGGCTAGACACAGGCTAGACACAGGCTAGACACAGGCTAGACACAGGCTAGACACAGGCTAGACACAGGCTAGACACAGGCTAGACACAGGCTAGACACAGGCTAGACACAGGCTAGACACAGGCTAGACACAGGCTAGACCCAGGCTTGACACAGGCTAGACACAGGCTCGACACAGGCTAGGCACAGGCTAGACACAGGCTAGGCACAGGCTAGGCACAGGCTAGACACCGGCTAGACACCGGCTACACACTGACTAGACACAGGCTAGACAGAGGCTATACACTGGCTAGGCACAGGCTAGACACAGGCTATGCACAGGCTAGACAAAGGCTAGACACTGGCTAGGCACAGGCTAGGCACTGGCTAGACACTGGCGAGGCACACGCTATGCACATGCCAGTCTCAGGCAAGGCACATGCCAGTCACAGGCAAGGCACAGGCTAGACACAGGCTAGACACAGGCTAGGCACAGGCTAGACACAGGCTAGACACTGGCTAGGCACAGGCTATGCACATGCCAGTCACAGGCAAGGGACAGGCTAGACATAGGCTAGACACTGGCTAGGCACAGGCTATGCACATGCCAGTCACAGGCAAGGCACAGGCTAGACACAGGCTAGACACTGGCTAGGCACAGGCTATGCACATGCCAGTCACATGCCAGTCACAGGCAAGGCACAGGCTAGACACAGGCTAGACACAGGCTAGACACAGGCTAGACACAGGTTTGACACAGGCCAGACACAGGCTAGACACAGGCTAGACACAGGCTAGGCACAGGCTAGACACAGGCTAGACACAGGCTAGACACAGGCTAGACACAAGCTAGACACAGGCTAGACACAGGCTAGACACAAGCTAGACACAGGCTAGACACAGGCTAGACACAGGCTAGACGCAGGCTAGACACAGGCTAGACACAGGCTAGAAACAGGCTAGACACAGGCTAGACACAGGCTAGACACAAACTAGACACAGGCTAGACACAGGCTAGACAAAGGCTAGACACAGGCTAGAAAGAAGCTAGACACAGGCTAGACACAGGCTAGGCATAAACTAGGTACAAGCTAGGCAGAGGCTAGGCACAGGCTAGGCACAGGCTAGGCACTGGCTAGGCACAGGCTAGGCACAGGCTAGGCACTGGCTAGGCACAAGCTAGTCACAGGCTAGGCAAAGGCCAGTCACACGCTAGGCACAGGCTAGGCACAGGCTAGGCACAGGCTAGACACCGGATAGACACCGGCTAGACACAGGCTAGACACAGGCTAGACAGAGGCTATACACTGGCTAGGCACAGGCTAGACACAGGCTATGCACAGGCTAGACAAAGGCTAGACAAAGGCTTGACACTGGCTAGGCACAGGCTAGGCACTGGCTAGCACACGCTATGCACATGCCTGTCTCAGGCAAGGCACAGGCTCGACACAGGCTAGACACTGGCTAGGCACAGGCTATGCACATGCCAGTCACAGGCAAGGCACAGGCTAGACACAGGCTAGACACAGGCTAGACACAGGCTAGACACAGGCTAGACACAGGCTAGACACAGGCTATGCACATGCCAGTCACATGCCAGACACAGGCAAGGCACAGGCTAGACACAGGCTAGACACAGGCTAGACACAGGCTAGACACAGGCTAGACACAGGCTAGACACAGGCTAGACACAGGCTAGACACAGGCTAGACACAGGCTAGACACAGGCTAGACACAGGCTATGCACAGGCTGGACAAAGGCTTGACACTGGCTTGGCACAGGCTAGGCACTGGCTAGACACTGGCTAGCACACGCTATGCACATGCCTGTCTCAGGCAAGGCACAGGCTAGACACAGGCTAGACACAGGATAGGCACAGGCTAGGCACTGGCTAGACACTGGCAAGGCACACGCTATGCACATGCCAGTCTCAGGCAAGGCACAGGCTAGACACAGGCTAGACTCTGGCTAGGCACAGGCTATGCGCATGCCAGTCACAGGCAAGGCACAGGCTAGACACTGGCTAGGCACACGCTATGCACATGCCAGTCTCAGGCAAGGCACAGGCCAGACACAGGCTAGACATTGGCTAGGCATAGGCTATGCACATGCCAGTCACAGGCAAGGCACAGGCTAGACACAGGCTAGGCACAGGCTAGGCACAGGCTAGGCACAGGCTAGGCACTGGCTAGACACTGGCTAGGCACACGCTATCCACATGCCTGTCTCAGGCAAGGCACAGGCTAGACACAGGCTAGACACAGGCTGGGCACAGGCTAGGCACAGGCTAGGCACTGGCTAGACACTGGCTAGGCACACGCTATCCACATGCCTGTCTCAGGCAAGGCACAGGCTAGACACAGGCTAGACACTGGCTAGGCACACGCTATGCACATGCCAGTCTCTTGCAAGGCACAGGCTAGACACAGGCTAGACACTGGCTAGGCACACGCTATGCACATGCCAGTCTCAGGCAAGGCACAGGCCAGACACAGGCTAGACACTGGCTAGGCACAGACAATGCACATGCCAGTCACAGGCAAGGCACAGGCTAGACACAGGCTAGACACTGGCTAGGCACAGGCTAGACACAGGCTAGACACAGGCTAGACATAGGCTAGATTCAGGCTAGACACAGGCTAGACACAGGCTAGACCCAGGCTAGACACAGGCTAGACACAGGCAAGACACAGGCTAGGCACAGGCTAGACACAGGCTAGACACAGGCTAGGCACAGGCTAGACAAAGGCTAGACACAGGCTAGACACAGGCTAGACACAGGCTAGACACAGGCTGGACACAGGCAAGACTCAGGCTAGACACAGGCTGGACACTGGCTAGACACAAACTAGACACAGGCTAGACACAGGCTAGACAAAGGCTAGACACAGGCTAGAAACAAGCAAGACACAGGCTAGACACAGGCTAGCACACGCTTTGCACATGCCTGTCTCAGGCAAGGCACAGGCTAGACACAGGCTGGACACTGGCTAGGCACAGGCTATGCACATGCCAGTCACAGGCAAGGCACAGGCTAGACACAGGCTAGACACAGGCTAGACACAGGCTATGCACATGCCAGTCATATACCAGACACAGGCAAGGCACAGGCTAGACACAGGCTAGACACAGGCTAGACAGAGGCTATACACTGGCTAGGCACAGGCTAGACACAGGCTATGCACAGGCTAGACAAAGGCTTGACACTGGCTAGGCAGAGGCTAGGCACAGGCTAGGCACAGGTTAGGCACTGGCTAGGCACAAGCTAGTCACAGGCTAGGCACAGGCCAGTCACAGGCTAGGCACAGGCTAGGCACAGGCTAGACACCGGATAGACACCGGCTAGACACAGACTAGACACAGGCTAGACAGAGGCTATACACTGGCTAGGCACAGGCTAGACACAGGCTAGACACAGGCTAGACACAGGCTAGACACAAGCTAGACACAGGCTAGACACAGGCTAGACACAAGCTTGACACAGGCTAGGCACAGGCTAGGCACAGGCTAGGCACTGGCTAGACACTGGCTAGGCACACGCTATCCACATGCCTGTCTCAGGCAAGGCTCAGGCTAGACACAGGCTAGACACTGGCTAGGCACACGCTATGCACATGCCAGTCTCTTGCAAGGCACAGGCTAGACACAGGCTAGACACTGGCTAGGCACACGCTATGCACATGCCAGTCTCAGGCAAGGCACAGGCCAGACACAGGCTAGACACTGGCTAGGCACAGACAATGCACATGCCAGTCACAGGCAAGGCACAGGCTAGACACAGGCTAGACACTGGCTAGGCACAGGCTAGACACAGGCTAGACACAGGCTAGACATAGGCTAGACACAGGCTAGACACAGGCTAGACACAGGCTAGACCCAGGCTAGACACAGGCTAGACACAGGCAAGACACAGGCTAGGCACAGGCTAGACACAGGCTAGACACAGGCTAGGCACAGGCTAGACAAAGGCTAGACACAGGCTAGACACAAGCTAGACACAGGCTAGACACAGGCTGGACACAGGCAAGACTCAGGCTAGACACAGGCTAGACACAGGCTGGACACAGGCTAGACACAGGCTAGACACAGGCTAGACACAGGCTAGGCATAGGCTAGGCACAGGCTAGCCACAGGCTAGCCACAGGCTAGGCACAGGCTAGGCACAGGCTAGGCACAGGCTAGGCACAGGCTAGGCACTGGCTAGTCCCAGGCTAGGCACAAGCCAGTCACAGGCTAGGCACAGGCTAGGCACAGGCTAGACACCGGCTAGACACCGGCTAGACACTGACTAGACACAGGCTAGACAGAGGCTATACACTGGCTAGGCACAGGCTAGGCACAGGCTAGACACAGGCTATGCACAGGCTAGACAAAGGCTAGACACTGGCTAGGCACAGGCTAGGCACTGGCTAGACACTGCCTAGGCACACGCTATGCACATGCCTGTCTCAGGCAAGGCACAGGCTAGACACAGGCTAGACATTGGCTAGGCATAGGCTATGCACATGCCAGTCACAGGCAAGGCACAGGCTAGACACAGGCTAGGCACAGGCTAGGCACTGGCTAGGCACAAGCTAGTCACAGGCTAGGCACAGGCCAGTCACAGGCTAGGCACAGGCTAGGCACAGGCTAGACACCGGCTAGACACCGGCTAGACACCGGCTAGACACCGGCTAGACACCGGCTAGACACTGACTAGACACAGGCTAGACAGAGGCTATACACTGGCTAGGCACAGGCTAGACACAGGCTATGCACAGGCTAGACAAAGGCTAGACACTGGCTAGGCACAGGCTAGGCACTGGCTAGACACTGGCTAGGCACACGCTATGCACATGCCAGTCTCAGGCAAGGCACAGGCTAGACACAGGCTAGGCACAGGCTAGACACAGGCTAGACACAGGCTAGACTCTGGCTAGGCACAGGCTATGCACATGCCAGTCACAGGCAAGGAACAGGCTAGACACAGGCTAGACACTGGCTAGGCACAGGCTATGCACATGCCAGTCACATGCCATTCACAGGCAAGGCCCAGGCTAGACACAGGCTAGACACAGGCTAGACACCGGCTAGACACAGGCTAGACACAGGCTAGACACAGGCTAGACACAGGCTAGACACAGGCTAGACACAGGCTAGACACAGGCTAGACACAGGCTAGACACAGGCTAGACACAGGCTAGACACAGGCTAGACACAGGCTAGACACAGGCTAGAAACAGGCTAGGCACAGGCTAGACACAGGCTAGACACAGGCTAGACACAGGCTAGACACAGGCTAGACACAAGCTAGACACAGGCTAGACACAGGCTAGACACAAGCTTGACACAGGCTAGACACAGGCTAGACACAGGCTAGACACAGGCTAGACACAGGCTAGACACAGGCTAGACACAGGCTAGACACAGGCTAGAAACAGGCTAGACACAGGCTAGACACAGGCTAGACACAGGCTAGACACAGGCTAGACACAAACTAGACACAGGCTAGACACAGGCTAGACAAAGGCTAGACACAGGCTAGAAACAAGCAAGACACAGGCTAGACACAGGCTAGCACACGCTATGCACATGCCTGTCTCAGGTAAGGCACAGGCTAGACACAGGCTGGACACTGGCTAGGCACAGGCTATGCACATGCCAGTCACAGGCAAGGCACAGGCTAGACACAGGCTAGACACAGGCTAGACACAGGCTATTCACATGCCAGTCATATACCAGACACAGGCTAGACAGAGGCTATACACTGGCTAGGCACAGGCTAGACACAGGCTAGACAAAGGCTTGACACTGGCTAGGCAGAGGCTAGGCACAGGCTAGGCACAGGTTAAGCACTGGCTAGGCACAAGCTAGTCACAGGCTAGGCACAGGCCAGTCACAGGCTAGGCACAGGCTAGGCACAGGCTAGACACCGGATAGACACCGGCTAGACACAGACTAGACACAGGCTAGACAGAGGCTATACACTGGCTAGGCACAGGCTAGACACAGGCTATGGACAGGCTAGACAAAGGCTTGACACTGGCTAGGCACAGGCTAGGCACTGGCTAGACACTGGCTAGCACACGCTATGCACATGCCAGTCACAGGCAAGGCACAGGCTAGACACAGGCTAGACACTGGCTAGGCACAGGCTATGCACATGCCAGTCACAGGCAAGGCACAGGCTAGACACAGGCTAGACACAGGCTAGACAGAGGCTATACACTGGCTAGGCACAGGCTAGACACAGGCTATGCACAGGCTAGACAAAGTCTTGACACTGGCTAGGCACAGGCTAGGCACTGGCTAGACACTGGCTAGACACTGGCTAGCACACGCTATGCACATGCCTGTCTCAGGCAAGGCACAGGCTAGACACAGGCTAGACACTGGCTAGGCACAGGCTATGCACATGCCAGTCACAGGCAAGGCACAGGCTAGACACAGGCTAGACACAGGCTAGACACAGGCTAGACACAGGCTAGACACAGGCTAGACACAGGCTAGACACAGGCTAGACACAGGCTAGACACAGGCTAGACACAGGCTAGACACAGGCTAGACACAGGCTAGACACAGGCTAGACACAGGGTAGACACAGGCTAGACACAGGCTAGACACAGGCTAGACACAGGCTAGACACAGGCTAGACACTGGCTAGGCACAGGCTATGCACATGCCAGTCACAGGCAAGGAACAGGCTAGACACAGGCTAGACACAGGCTAGACACTGGCTAGGCACAGGCTATGCACATGCCAGTCACAGGCAAGGCACAGGCTAGGCACTGGCTAGACACTGCCTAGGCAAGGGCTATGCACATGCCTGTCTCAGGCAAGGCACAGGCTAGACACAGGCTAGACATTGGCTAGGCATAGGCTATGCACATGCCAGTCACAGGCAAGGCACAGGCTAGGCACAGGCTAGGCACAGGCTAGGCACAGGCTAGGCACTGGCTAGGCACAAGCTAGTCACAGGCTAGGCACAGGCCAGACACAGGCTAGGCACAGGCTAGGCACAGGCTAGGCACAGGCTAGGCACAGGCTAGGCACAGGCTAGGCACAGGCTAGGCACAGGCTAGGCACAGGCTAGGCACAGGCTAGACACCGGATAGACACCGGCTAGACACAGGCTAGACACAGGCTAGACAGAGGCTATACACTGGCTAGGCACAGGCTAGACACAGGCTATGCACAGGCTAGACAAAGGCTTGACACTGGCTAGGCACAGGCTAGGCACTGACTAGACACTGGCTAGCACACGCTATGCACATGCCTGTCTCAGGCAAGGCACAGGCTAGACACAGGCTAGACACTGGCTAGGCACAGGCTATGCACATGCTAGTCACAGGCAAGGCACAGGCTAGACACAGGCCAGACACAGGCTAGACACAGGCTATGCACATGCCAGTCACATGCCAGACACAGGCAAGGCACATGCCAGACACAGGCAAGGCACAGGCTAGACACAGGCTAGACACAGGCTAGACACAGGCTTGACACAGGCTAGACACAGGCTAGACACAGGCTAGACACAGGCTAGACACAGGCTAGACACAGGCTAGACACAGGCTAGACACAGGCTAGACACAGGCTATGCACAGGCTAGACAAAGCCTTGACACTGGCTTGGCACAGGCTAGGCACTGGCTAGACACTGGCTAGCACACGCTATGCACATGCCTGTCTCAGGCAAGGCACAGGCTAGACACATGCCTGTCTCAGGCAAGGCACAGGCTAGACACAGGCTAGACACAGGATAGGCACAGGCTAGGCACTGGCTAGACACTGGCAAGGCACACGCTATGCACATGCCAGTCTCAGGCAAGGCACAGGCTAGACACAGGCTAGACTCTGGCTAGGCACAGGCTATGCACATGCCAGTCACAGGCAAGGCACAGGCTAGACACAGGCTAGACACAGGATATGCACAGGCTAGACACAGGCTAGACACAGGCTAGGCACAGGCTATGCACATGCCAGTCACAGGCAACGCACAGGCTAGACACAGCCTAGACACAGGCTAGGCACAGGCTAGGCACAGGCTAGGCACTGGCTAGACACTGGCTAGGCACCCGCTATGCACATGCCTGTCTCAGGCAAGGCACAGGCTAGACACAGGCTAGACACTGGCTAGGCACACGCTATGCACATGCCAGTCTCATGCAAGGCACAGGCTAGACACAGGCTAGACACTGGCTAGGCACACGCTATGCACATGCCAGTCTCAGGCAAGGCACAGGCCAGACACAGGCTAGACACTGGCTAGGCATAAACTAGGTACAGGCTAGGCAGAGGCTAGGCACAGGCTAGGCACAGGTTAGGCACTGGCAAGGCACAAGCTAGTCACAGGCTAGGCACAGGCCAGTCACAGGCTAGGCACAGGCTAGGCACAGGCTAGACACCGGATAGACACCGGCTAGACACAGACTAGACACAGGCTAGACAGAGGCTATACACTGGCTAGGCACAGGCTAGACACAGGCTATTCACAGGCTAGACAAAGGCTTGACACTGGCTTGGCACAGGCTAGGCACTGGCTAGACACTGGCTAGCACACGCTATGCACATGCCTGTCTCAGGCAAGGCACAGGCTAGACACAGGCTAGACACAGGATAGGCACAGGCTAGGCACTGGCTAGACACTGGCAAGGCACACGCTATGCACATGCCAGTCTCAGGCAAGGCACAGGCTAGACACAGGCTAGACTCTGGCTAGGCACAGGCTATGCACATGCCAGTCACAGGCAAGGCACAGGCTAGACACAGGCTAGACACAGGATAGGCACAGGCTAGACACAGGCTAGACACAGGCTAGGCACAGGCCAGTCACAGGCTAGGCACAGGCTAGGCACAGGCTAGACACCGGCTAGACACCGGCTAGACACTGACTAGACACAGGCTAGACAGAGGCTATACAGTGGCTAGGCACAGGCTAGACACAGGCTATGCACAGGCTAGACATAGGCTAGACACTGGCTATGCACAGGCTAGGCACTGGCTAGACACTGGCTAGGCACACGATATGCACATGCCAGTCTCAGGCAAGGCACAGGCTAGACACAGGCTAGACACAGGCTAGGCACAGGCTAGACACAGGCTAGACACTGGCTAGGCACAGGCTATGCACATGCCAGTCACAGGCAAGGAACAGGCTAGACACAGGCTAGACACTGGCTAGGCACAGGCTTTGCACATGCCAGTCACAGGCAAGGCACAGGCTAGACACAGGCTAGACACTGGCTAGGCACAGGCTATGCACATGCCAGTCACATGCCATTCACAGGCAAGACACAGGCTAGACACAGGCTAGACACAGGCCAGACACAGGCTAGACACAGGCTAGACACAGGCTAGACACAGGCTAGACACAGGCTAGGCACAGGCTAGACACAGGCTAGACACAGGCTAGACACAGGCTAGACACAGGCTAGACACAGGCTAGACCCAGGCTAGACACAGGCTAGACACAGGCTAGACACAAGCTAGACACAGGCTAGACACAGGCTAGACACAAGGTAGACACAGGCTAGACACAGGCTAGACACAGGCTAGACACAAACTAGACACAGGCTAGACACAGGCTAGGCAAAGGCTAGACACAGGCTAGAAACAAGCAAGACACAGGCTAGACACAGGCTAGGCATAAACTAGGTACAGGCTAGGCAGAGGCTAGGCACAGGCTAGGCACAGGTTAGGCACTGGCTAGGCACAAGCTAGTCACAGGCTAGGCACAGGCCAGTCACAGGCTAGGCACAGGCTAGGCACAGGCTAGACACCGGATAGACACCGGCTAGACACAGACTAGACACAGGCTAGACAGAGGCTATACACTGGCTAGGCACAGGCTAGACACAGGCTATGCACAGGCTAGACAAAGGCTTGACACTGGCTAGGCACAGGCTAGGCACTGGCTAGACATTGGCTAGGCACTGGCTAGACATTGGCTAGCACACGCTATGCACATGCCTGTCTCAGGCAAGGCACAGGCTAGACACAGGCTAGACACAGGCTATGCACATGCCAGTCACATGCCAGACACAGGCAAGGCACAGGCTAGACACAGGCTAGACACAGGCTAGACACAGGCTAGACACAGGATAGACACAGGCTAGACACAGGCTAGACACAGGCTAGACACAGGCTAGACACAGGCTAGACACAGGCTAGACACAGGCTAGACACAGGCTAGACACAGGCTAGACACAGACACAGGCTAGGCACAGGCTAGGCACAGGCTAGACACCGGATAGACACCGGCTAGACACAGGCTAGACACAGGCTAGACAGAGGCTATACACTGGCTAGGCACAGGCTAGACACAGGCTATGCACAGGCTAGACAAAGGCTTGACACTGGCTAGGCACAGGCTAGGCACTGACTAGACACTGGCTAGCACACGCTATGCACATGCCTGTCTCAGGCAAGGCACAGGCTAGACACAGGCTAGACACTGGCTAGGCACAGGCTATGCACATGCAAGTCACAGGCAAGGCACAGGCTAGACACAGGCTAGACCCAGCTAGACACAGGCTATGCACATGCCAGTCACATGCCAGACACAGGCAAGGCACAGGCTAGACACAGGCTAGACACAGGCTAGACACAGGCTTGACACAGGCTAGACACAGGCTAGACACAGGCTAGACACAGGCTAGACACAGGCTAGACACAGGCTAGACACAGGCTAGACACAGGCTAGACACAGGCTAGACACAGGCTAGACACAGGCTAGACACAGGCTATGCACAGGCTAGACAAAGGCTTGACACTGGCTTGGCACAGGCTAGGCACTGGCTAGACACTGGCTAGCACACGCTATGCACATGCCTGTCTCAGGCAAGGCACAGGCTAGACACAGGCTAGACACAGGCTAGACACAGGCTAGACACAGGATAGGCACAGGCTAGGCACTGGCTAGACACTGGCAAGGCACACGCTATGCACATGCCAGTCTCAGGCAAGGCACAGGCTAGACACAGGCTAGACTCTGGCTAGGCACAGGCTATGCACATGACAGTCACAGGCAAGGCACAGGCTAGACACAGGCTGGACACAGGATAGGCACAGGCTAGACACAGGCTAGACACAGGCTAGGCACAGGCTATGCAGTTGCCAGTCGCAGGCAACGCACAGGCTAGAAACAGGCTAGACACAGGCTAGACACAAGCTAGACACAGGCTAGACACAGGCTAGACACAAGCTAGACACAGGCTAGACACAGGCTAGACACAGGCTAGACACAAACTAGACACAGGCTAGACACAGGCTAGACAAAGGCTAGACACAGGCTAGAAACAAGCAAGACACAGGCTAGACACAGGCCAGTCACAAGATAGGCACAGGCTAGGCACAGGCTAGGCACAGGCTAGGCGCAGGCTAGACACCGGATAGACACCGGCTAGACACAGGCTAGACACAGGCTAGACAGAGGCTATACACTGGCTAGGCACAGGCTAGACACAGGCTATGCACAGGCTAGACAAAGGCTTGACACTGGCTAGGCACAGGCTAGGCACTGACTAGACACTGGCTAGCACACGCTATGCACATGCCTGTCTCAGGCAAGGCACAGGCTAGACACAGGCTAGACACTGGCTAGGCACAGGCTATGCACATGCTAGTCACAGGCAAGGCACAGGTTAGACACAGGCTAGACCCAGCTAGACACAGGCTATGCACATGCCAGTCACATGCCAGACACAGGCAAGGCACAGGCTAGACACAGGCTAGAGACAGGCTAGACACAGGCTTGACACAGGCTAGACACAGGCTAGACACAGGCTAGACACAGGCTAGACACAGGCTAGACACAGGCTAGACACAGGCTAGACACAGGCTAGACACAGGCTAGACACAGGCTAGACACAGGCTATGCACAGGCTAGACAAAGGCTTGACACTGGCTTGGCACAGGCTAGGCACTGGCTAGACACTGGCTAGCACACGCTATGCACATGCCTGTCTCAGGCAAGGCACAGGCTAGACACAGGCTAGACACAGGATAGGCACAGGCTAGGCACTGGCTAGACACTGGCAAGGCTTACGCTATGCACATGCCAGTCTCAGGCAAGGCACAGGCTAGACACAGGCTAGACTCTGGCTAGGCACAGGCTATGCACATGACAGTCACAGGCAAGGCACAGGCTAGACACAGGCTAGACACAGGATAGGCACAGGCTAGACACAGGCTAGACACAGGCTAGGCACAGACTATGCAGTTGGCAGTCGCAGGCAACGCACAGGCTAGACACAGGCTAGACACAGGCTAGGCACAGGCTAGGCACAGGCTAGGCACTGGCTAGACACTGGCTAGGCACACGCTATGCACATGCCAGTCTCAGGCAAGGCACAGGCTAGACACAGGCTAGACACAGGCTAGACACTGGCTAGGCACACGCTATGCACATGCCAGTCTCATGCAAGGCACAGGCTAGACACAGGCTAGACACTGGCTAGGCACACGCTATGCACATGCCAGTCTCAGGCAAGGCACAGGCCAGACACAGGCTAGACACTGGCTAGGCACAGACAATGCACATGCCAGTCACATGCCAGCCACAGGCAAGGCACAGGCTAGACACAGGCTAGACACTGGCTAGGCACAGGCTAGACACAGGCTAGACACAGGCTAGACACAGGCTAGACACAGGCTAGACACAGGCTAGACACAGGCTAGACCCAGGCTAGACACAGGCTAGACCCAGGCTAGACACAGGCTAGGCACAGGCTAGACACAGGCTAGACACAGGCTAGACACATGCTAGACACAGGCTAGACACAGGCTAGAAACAGGCTAGGCACAGGCTAGACACAGGCTAGACACAGGCTAGACACAGGCTAGACACAGGCTAGAGACAGGCTAGACACAGGCTAGGCACAAGCTAGACAAAGGCTAGACACAGGCTAGACACAGGCTAGACACAGGCTAGACACAGGCTGGACACAGGCTAGACTCAGGCTAGACCAGGCTAGACACAGGCTAGATACAAACTAGACACAGGCTAGACACAGGCTAAACAAAGGCTAGACACAGGCTAGAAACAAGCAAGACACAGGCTAGACACAGGCTAGGCATAAACTAGGTAAAGGTTGAGAAAAGGTTAGGCCAAGGGTTAGGCCAGCTCCAGGCTAGGCAGAGGCTAGGCACAGGCTAGGCACTGGCTAGGCACAAGCTAGTCACAGGCTAGGCACAGGCTAGACACAGGCTAGACACAGGCTAGGCACAGGCTAGACACAGGCTATGCACAGGCCAGACACAGGCCAGACACAGGCTAGACACAGGCTAGACACAGGCTAGACACAGGCTAGACACAGGCTAGACACAGGCTAGACACAGGCTAGACACAGGCTAGACACAGGCTAGGCACAGGCTAGACACAGGCTAGACACAGGCTAGACACAGGCTAGACACAGGCTAGACACAGGCAAAGACACAGGCTAGACACAGGCTAGACACAGGCTAGTCACAGGCAAGGCACAGGCTAGGCACAGGCTAGACACAGGCTAGACACATGGCTAGACACAGGCTAGACACAGGCTAGACACAGGCTAGACACAGGCTAGGCACAGGCTAGACACAGGCTAGGCACAGGCCAGACACAGGCTAGGCACAGGCTAGGCACA